>DF365491.1:1101-22077 GCA_000787875.1 Solanum virginianum
AAAAAAAAATTTAAAAAAAAAAAAAAAAAAAAAAAAAAAAAAAAGCAAACCTATTTAAAATTCTGTTGCACTTTGGTAACTCTCACATATTTAGTTAGACGTGAGTATTTTTAGTTACCTAGCGGGGGCATGACGTATGTAGAGAATTGGAGACGTCAAGAATTTCTTTTCCTTTTCTTTCTCTGTCCAAATTTCTCTTCGTGATATGTTGAGTTAGAATCACGATTCATTCCTTTACATAATATATCAAAATAGAATTTATCCTAATTATTACATATACTGATGTTCACCCATATTAAAATTGTCTATACCAAATATTTAATCCTGAATGTGCGGTAGAATATTGAAAAATTCCAGGAAGAAATGGATGGCCTAATTCCCTAGTCAAAAGGACCTTTGACAAAGTTTGCTATTCCAAAATACATTTATTTTTTTGGATAACTACAATGTACGGCCTTTCAGCCAAAATAATGATAAAAAAAAATGATCGTTTATTGTGTAAGCATGCATAGTCTGTATATATTTTAGTGTATCATAATGTATTTTTATTGTATAGCGTATGCATAAGCAATTTATATTGTATAGTCAGTATATACTTTCGATGACTGGTGGCAAGTTATATTTTATAGTCATTTGTATTTCTGTGATTTTTGACTATTTTTTATGTAAATAAAAGTGATTAATATTTTTTATAAATAAATAAATTTATTATATATATATTTAGAATACATTTTTTTCAGTGGGCTAAATTGTCAAGTAATCTTGAATAAGTTCAGTTGCCAAGTATGATTCGGCCCAACAGTGATAGTTGGGCCTCCAACCTTATACCGGGCCCATTTAGAATTGGCAATCTGGTCCCTACTAAATTAACTAGACCAATGTTCTACAAGAATTACACTCAGCAGTCATTTATTTTTGTTGAATATATACCATGGATACATGATGACAAAGTGACTCTCTCACACAAATGATTTTTCACTTTCAACTTTTCTGTTGTCTAGATGTTGTCATTCAAAGGAAAACATACAAATGGAATTTATGAAGAGCTATATGAAAGGGCTTTGTGGATTAGGGCCGTTGAAATTCGAACCAAAATTGATTATTCCACTAAAAAAAAATTATTGATCTATCGATAATGGATTATTAGTTTTAATAGTTTAATTTTTTATTATTATTGAATTATCGGTTCTTGACGATTTAGGTTTTTTCTTAATGGATTTAACTGATAACTTGATAGTAAATAAACAGTTATATTTGTAGCATTCGTGACATGCATTTTATGAAACAAAGCGTAAATCGCACTCATAGAGTGAATTTTATGAACAAAAAGGTAAATTGCACTCATGAGTGAGTTTTATAAATAAAAGTGTAAAATAAACTAAGTTGGGGTAAGTTCACGATGTCACATACACTTCTGGTTAAGCAATTTTGTCCCGAAAAATTATCTTTCAAATCCCCTGGTCAAAAACTCTACCAAATCCATTTTTGTACCCCTTTTAATTTTCCAAATTGGTCTTAGATGGTGTAGTAAAGCAGCATAATAAAAGCATCACATGAATGCAACAGCAAGAAGCAATCTTGCTGCAAATTCATAAATGTCTATTCTTACTCTTAACAAGCAACCAACCCCATAGGCCAAATTTCAAATAACAAGAAAGTAGCAGATATCTGACATTCAGATTCCATTCCATAATGTCCCCTATATTTAATTCCACAAACAAGCTCATTATCCATGGAGTTTCAAAATTTAATTTGAACATGTCAAGAAAACACATGTCCTTAAATGGCAAAAGCTAAATATACCTAGTTGCCAGCTCTACACCACCAAATCACAACAAAAATGTCATTTTGTGGGAATTGACATGTTCATGCACTGAAATCAAGAACCAACAAATGACCCCATTCCCCATATACAACATGCCAAAACACCAAATCAAAGAAATTAAAAAGTGTAACTACAAGCCAATAAGGGGAGTACAAAATGAGCTTTGATCCAGCAATGTCAGCTGGGAGAGGAGGAAAACAAGGTCCACTAGTTATAAAAGTACAATGAAGGAATCCTCATCCTTACAAAATATTTAAAACTGTAACATAGTGGCTGGCCAGTGGGCCTCCTATTCAAAAAATTAAATAATGATGATAAAAATTACAAGAAAATTGCAAGAGAGAAAAAGAATAGTATAGAAATCATTAAGCAGGTTAGTGAAAAAGAATTACATAAAAAAAACAGAAATGATTTGCATAATCATTTAGATATATAAATATTGATCATATATTTCATTTATAATTTATCTCCAACTAGCTGGCAAATTATGGTTTCTACTACTATCTCCTTCACTAGTTTCTGGTGCTCCATCACCATATTGTTTTCTGGCTAACTTGGGACCAGCTTGGTTGTCTTGCTTGTAGTCACGGTGGGAATTAGACGATTCTCTTTCTCTCCCAATACGACGTTCCTACAGATTGTAGAAAGTGACAGAAAAATGGATGAACAATCAGAAAACTCAAGGAATGACGCTATCAGATAGTTAGAAAAGAGGTACATACATCACGAACCAGCAGGTCATCCGCCTCTAGCATGTGGATAATGTGTCCCATTTTAGGCCTCTTTTGAGCATCAGGATCAACACATCGAAGAGCAACCAAAAGAGCACGCTTGAGTGCTTTTGAAGAAGGCATTTCAGGCAACTTAGGATCAACCACTTCTTCAGATTTTCGATTCCCAACCATCATTTTTAACCACTCCACCAAATTAGTCTGCAAGTATTTTCCAAATTTTAGTTGTATGAAACATAAATTACTCTGTGATGTTCATAAATTGATAAAGGGACGGAAAAAACTAACCTCGCCTTTTGGTCTACCATAATCAACAGGAGTTCTCCCAGTAATTATCTCCATGATTAGTATTCCAAAGCTATAAATGTCACTCTTCTCATTAAGCATGCCGGTACAAGCATATTCTGGTGCAACATAACTGGTACAGAAATAATGTGTAAGTAATAGCTTCACTTAACAACGAACACTAGATTGATCCATTAGAAGAAGCCCAATTTACAGTCTGAAAAAGGATCAAAAGCAGAACTCACTGACCCAAATGTTCCCATTACACGAGTTGTCACATAACTCCTCTCTGCATTGAGGAGTTTAGCAAGCCCAAAGTCTGACAGCTTTGGATGCCATTGGCGATCGAGGAGTACGTTGCTGGATTTTACATCTCGATGAACAACTTTAGGTTCCAGACCCTCATGAAGATATGCTAAACTGCAGTATACATAGAAAACTACCAGTCAAGCTACGTTTTAAAACCTTGGTATGTAGAAGAAGTTTCTGAGTACATACGCTTTTGCTGTTCCCAATATTATAGTCATTCTGATATCCCATGTCAAAGGACTGACGTTCCCAACATCTCCATGAAGCCATTGCTCCAAAGTTCCATTGTCTACATACTCATAGACAAGCATCCTAAACAGCAGAAAGAAACACTCAGTCTATTGACCCTTCAAAGCAAATTACAAATTAGAATTCAAATTATAGAGTTGAAATTGGTACCTGTAAGCTCCTTCAACACAGTAGCCGAGCAGCCTCACAAGATTTTTGTGTCTTACCCGCCCAATAGCTTCCACCTCCACTTTAAACTCCTTCTCTGCTTGACCCCTGAGATTATTGATCCCATAAAAATTTCCACTAATTATCCAGATAAGTACTCCTATCATGAGCTTAAGATGGAAAGAAATGACAATGACATTGCCAAGTAAGATAAGAATCTTCAATTTTTAGTTGAAAGACAAAATTTCTCCAAACAAAAAAAAGGGATAAAGGGAGGTAGAAGCATTAAACAAGAATGTTACGTTCAACAGTTGTTTGTTTCTTCCTAAATTTAACATGTTAATTCAGATACCTAGTTGGTTTTCAACTGGAAAAGAAAAAAGAAACTTTTCACCACTGGAGGAGACTTCGAAGCAGAAGTTCAGAAAAACCAAGAAAAGAATACTTCCATTCACAATGATTGGAGGCTTGAGTGCACATGAAGAAATCATAATTGTTAAGAGGAACAACTGCAGAATCTAAGCGCCATTAATTATCTCATGTAAGTTGAAGATATTGAGTGCTCATGAAGAAATCATAATTGTTAAGAGGAACAACTGCAGAATCTAAGCGCCATTAATTATCTCATGTAAGTTGAAGATATTATTTATATTTTTAGCAAAGCCCAAAGGGCAAACAAGCTAAAAAACAAAGTAAGTGACCAAACACTGAAAGAAATCTATGTATAATAAAAATGGGCATTAGTGGTTTTTACCTGTTATTCAAGAGATTTTTAACAGCTACTCTGGCGCCATCACTCAATACGCCTTGATACACAATCCCATACCCACCTTCTCCTATCACATTCTCATCAGACAAGCAATTAGTGGCAGCCTCGAGCTCTCGCAGTGTATACCACCTTCCCCACCCTAAATGTGACACTTCTGGCAATTGCCCACTATTTCCTAACGACCCCGTTTCAGCCCCACTAGTCGCCCTACTCTCACCACTTGATGCCCCAGGCATCTTGTCTGAAAATACCACTCTGTGCTCCACCTTCCCCATGTCGATCTGTATTTCTGGCACTGCCTGATACATAAAGGTAACACCAATCAAGTTCCAATTTTAAGGAAAACTCAAGATTCCTTGTTGAAGATGATCTAACTTGATAAAGTTTCCATCTTTCTTGGACAAAATGCAAAATTCCCAATTCAAAAAATCTCAAAGTTGTCAAAGATTTTTTCCTTTTTACATACAGTAAACTCCCAATTCGAAAAAGATATAGCTATATAAATTTAACCAAATACTGTATCAATCTTTTAAAAAAGTTAAACAGACATCATTGAAATAGTAAATAAATAAGAAAAGCACTGTATACAACTGAATTTTCAAGTAAGAAAGCAATCTAAGGAACCAAAGCATACAACTCTTTCCAAAAAAAGCAAATTCCTCAGTTCAAATAATCTCTAAGCTATCAATAATAACATTATCTTCATCATACAGAAAAAATCTGAAAGTCATCAAAGATTAAATATATTTCTACATAAAACAAAATACCCAATTCAGAAATGCTCTAAGCTATCAAAAGATGAAATTTTTTCCAATGAAAATACAAATTTAACCATATATCAACACAAAAACCAGCTAAAAGACAAAAACCAGAGCATGTAACTGAAAATTTCAAAGTAAAAATTGGGATCATTAGAAGAAGAAAAACGCACCTGAGGGACAATGGGGCGGTGATCTGGGGCCGGATCATGATGGACAATCTCTTGGATTTCCTTGGAGACAACTGGGGTGAGCTCAGAATTGATAGGACGGTGGAGTTTTCCTTTTTGGGTGGTAGTGCGGCGGCGAGAGGCGGTGATGCAGAGTGAAAGAAGGAAGAGTATGAGAACAAATACAGCTCCAACAAAGATCCCAATCACAACCCACAATTTCAATCCAAAAATCGAAGTGTTCTTCGATAACTCACTGTTCACAAAAGCCGCATCGTACACAGACATCTTTTACAGTAATCAAAATCACTTCAGTGCATCTGTATTTTCAATAACTTCGTCTACCAAGAATACTACGTATTACTGTTGATGAGTAAAACTAAAAAAAGGGAATACTGAAATGAGTATGGTTTCTGAATGTGCAGGCACAATGGGGTTTTCCGGCAAGATTCTGGTCGGATTCTTGGTTTTCAATGGGTTTATCGGCGGTGTCTCGGATTAGTGTAACTTTGAAATGGGTATTTTCACGTCGGATTCTTGATTTTCCGGTGAATGTAGACAGAGAGAAGTGGGCAGTGAGAGAGAGTGCGGGCGAGAATCTCACCCTTTTCTCTTTTTTCTGCCAGCCTAGCAAGCAGTAATATTGTCTGTTTTTTCCTGCTTAACAAGATGGCTTATTGCTATATTAACCCCCATAGGTTTGAAAAACTTCTAATCAAGTGTCTTAATTTTTGGAAAATGTCATTATTCCCCACCCTTTCCAAGAAAAAAGCAAATGCAAGAATTGTATGCAGAAATTATTTGTTGTTAGATGTTTGATTTGTATTAATAAATGAATTAGTTTAAAGATTTTATGGGTGTTTTTTGTTATTTTAGCTAGTTTAAATTATGTATTGTTAATTTTTATATTCTTATTTCATACTTGATTTCGCATAAAATAATATATAAATTCTTTAAGTAGAAATTAATTTACAGGGAGAATCAAAGTAGCAATTTGTGTTAGTAAAACAATATTGAATATACAATGATTAGTTTCTAGGCAACCAAAAAATGTATCAAATAATATTGAAATTTTATATAATGACAACTTCTTCATATAGGTCAACCTTGCAGGCCTTTAAACTGTTGTTAGATAATGATATATATTTCAAAAAATTGACAACAATTATATATGTAAAAAAAACCTCTCACATTTAAATGTTGATAAATAAAATATTTTCAGTAAAAAAAATTACCATGAAAAGATATGCAAGCTCTTATTTTTTATCCTTATCTTATTCGAAAAACAATAAAATATAATTTTTTAATAATTAATTGGATATAAACATGCTCATAAATATCACTTCAAATTTCGAGTTCAATCTCAGTTTTTGAATTAAAATAAATATTTTAAATTAAATTATATTTTTAAAATTAAGATCAAAAATTGGATATGCAATTATTATTTTCCCCCAAATAAAACTACTCCTAATATTTGAAAAAAAAATGAAAACCCAGTCAATATCATGATGAAACTACTACTAAATAATCAAAATACATTTGGAAAAATTATTAGAAAGGTCCAAAATACAATATCTAAGAGTATAGGGTCTATAATTGCTGAGACATAATAAAGGCAGCCCATAATGAGAAAAAGTCTTGGTAATTCGAAAATGACATGTGTGCCCCGATTTGGAATTCTTTGAATTGTGTGCTATATCACATTATCACTTACTGAGTTTAAGTTATCTCGTGTTCGAATTTAAATTTTGAGTATGAAATTTTTTTTAATAAAAAATATTTTTAAAAAAATAAATTTAATGTGAGATAAATTTAAATTAATTAAATTTTAATACGATTATGAGAAGAAACCAAAAAAAAAGTTGTATGCATTAAAAAATCCAATTAACAGTTCAATAATATTAATTTATTTGATTTAATATGTTTAATTATATTGGTAGCGCAAAAAAGTATTTTGTATTATCATGGTTATAACTTAAGTTCTTAATTAATTAATAGAAACTTACTGTCTGATTCCCACTTCCTAACGGTTGGATACAAGTAGGAAGTAGGATTTTGACATCAAACAGCTCAAATAATCCAGAAAATTCATACTCTTTTTATTTATTCACGATTGATTTTGGACATTTATTAAGAAATAATAGATAAAGTATACATATTTTATTTAAAACAATAACTATCATGGTATTGACAATCCCACCTCCAAAGTTGAAGATTACTATAGTAATTTATGTAAGATGGTTGAATTAGGGAAACTCTAAATATGGTTAGACTATCATATAGCTTTTGGTTGTGAATGTGCTATCTTTAGAATTTTTCTCCAAAGAAATTATTGACCTTTATGATGACACTTTACCTTTTTGTTGGTGCCCTATTGGTTTGTTATAAAGCTAGATAACACTAACATCATTCTATAACTAGCACTTTCATTCTTCCTCCTTAAGTATACAACTTTAGTAAAGACAAAACAATGATACGTGCAGATGTTGAATTTCTTAGTTTGCACTTAAAATAAGGTTGTAATGTTTAATTACCTAAAAAGTCGATCTAGCTATTTGTTAATTTTGGGATAGTGGCCATGTACCAACCATGACTAATCAAGTAGAAGTCTTCATGGTAGAACTTGATTATTGGAAGCATTACAAAGTGTTTCAAAAGTGGGACTATCTTGACGTAGTTTCATATTAGATTTTATTTTTCAAGCAGACCAATAGAAATACAACTTTTAGTTGTTTCAAGTGAGAATAATGTTGAAAAAGCTATGAATATATATTTCAGCCAACTAGTTTATTAACATGATCGAAATAAATACAAACTCATACATTTCATACATATTGTAAACTAGTTGGTCGAAGTGCTTAGGGCCGTAACTGATCCATAATATTTGCTAAGACTAGATTCATTAGTTTCCTTTCCGGAAGCCCACATTTGCTGAACCATGAAAAGTTTCAATGAAGACATTAGTAGATGTCGCAAAATTATATCCAATTCGCTCAACCAGTAAAAGTTCGGACGAATTAATAACTCACCCATTTATTAACTCAACCATTTCTATCCAACCCATTTCAACTCACTTAAAATTGAGTTGATATGCAACCCTAATTGACTCGAGAGAAATCCTGTCAAAATATTTTTAAAACACTTTTTTTTTAATTTAATATATTTTATATAGCTAAAATAAAGAAAAATATAATTTAATTAAGTACTTAAAATAACAAATAAAATAAGTAAAACTTAATAAAATTGAGTTGGATTGAATCTTAACCTGCTCTATACCCCATTATTCAATTCAACCTATTTTGACTAAACCCATTTAGACCCAAAAATTTTAGGATTGAATTGAATCTTAACCTATTTGTTGTCTTGATCCATTATGACCCGCTCAAAATTGACCCAACTTGCCAAGCGCCACCCCTAGACATCACTATAACCTACCATGCCAATTGATGAACTTGCTATTTATCGGACTAATAAGTAGTTTGGTCTTTAAAAACCATTTTCATTGTCCTGCAGCCTACTCAAACATCATGCAGACTATAAAGCATCGAAAGTCGAAACAATGAAAAGATTGTCATCAAAACTTACGTATGATCCACCGTAAAATGTTGCACCAAGTGCCCCAAAGTGTGATCCCATCCAAAATCTTTCAAGCTGCGCCTACATCCCCAGGAAGCTAGAATTGCCAATCTATGGTTAGGAGTAAATTTTCGACCTAGTCTGGTGGCAAAAACCAACCCAAAGTTTTCCACTTCTGTTAACCACATGAATGACAAAACCACTCTTCTTACGACCCTCTAAACTTAGCCCTATATTATGAATGTAACGTGAACAATATCAACATACATGACATTGCAAGTATATAACAGTTATGGTTGCGGATGTGCACTGAACTGTGTAGAACAAGCTCTACATCGAAAGGTGAAACTCCCCATGTATGTATCACTCCGTCTTCTTATCAGATCTATCAATGGCAGCCAATCTTTCAACAAGGGGCGGGTGAGAATAGTGATAGGCTGAATACCAAGGATCTGTGTTCATAGCAGACAAGTTTTCTTCCTGCAAGACACCAGACAAGATTATACACATCTAATTCCACGTCAATACACTTTAAATAAAATATAGTGAAAATGATACATGAAAGCAGTTCCCAAATAATAAAGTTGAGATGTCCCAGAAAAAGTAGAGAAAATTGACCTGCAGTTTCACAAGACCAGCTCGAAGAGGTGCAGCATAACCCAGCTTCTTTGCAAATGCATCAGCCTTCAGAAAGAAACAACATTAAGTTCAAGTAAAAGTTTTTCAGGGGGTAAACAATGTCTTCGCATTGGTTCAAGCAAAAGCTTATCCAGGGTAAGCAATAATTCAAAATCTGAAGATAAGTGCCAAGTCAAAATTTACCTGGAACTCAAAGGCGCGGCTTACAAGATTAAGGCCCAAGCTCACAAGGTGCTGGAGAGGTATCACAGTGTGCTACAACAACAATAACCATTATATTAAATAAATTAGGAAAAAAATAATTCATTTTTAATTGAAAAATATTAATCCTTAGTGTTCTTTGCTGTATTTGAGACAACATTATAGTGAAGTCCAAGCTGATTGCATACACAAAGTTGTGGGACCATCACAAAGAAGTAGAATAATGTACAAGTCACAATATATGTCGGGATTTGACTTTATAAGTGAGACCATTTCAAAATGAAAATCTCGATTTAACTATTAGGGGTCGTTTGGTAGGGTACATAAGAATAATGTTGAATATGCTTGCATTAGTAATGTTGGTATTAGTTATGCTTGCATTGGTGTATTAAAAATAACATGTGTTGCATAGTTTCTAAAAAAAAAATTGTTTACAAAAATAACCTCCACAAATATGTTGGAGAGGATGTGGAAAAGGTCTTGAGATTCAATTGTGACTTTAACCAAGCTAATGCATGCATTAAAACTCCTTGCATTACCAATACCATGGATTTCCATAAATTAGTTACACACACCTTAATACCAAATAAAGTGTACAACTAATGCTTATACATAGGTTGCAAAAGTGTACCAGTTTAGTAATATACAAAGCTAATGCATGCATTCTTTTTTCTAATGCACTCTACCAAACAACCCCTTAATGACTTTAAGACACGACTATAAAACATGATTGTTTCGTTATATAAGCAAAACTAACCAGAGGTTTCAAAAGGAAATATCTGGTTTGACTTTTTAAGATAGAATAGAGAAAAGTTGTACTGAAAAGGTCAACGGAGATACTATTCAGACAAAGGAAATAAAAGGGCTCCGTCATTTCTTTCTAATTTTTGAAGGTGCACCTTGAAAATCTGAATTTGTCTACATTAAAATTTGCTTCTAAATTAGTAATTGCAACCTAAAAGATGCACTTGAATATCTGTTAGGAGGTGCGAGAGGTTGGTTTTGGGAGTTACACGGAGGGGTAGAGGTAGACGGAAGAAGTATTGGGGAGAGGTGATCACACAAGATATGGCGAAACTTGATCTCACCGAGGACATGACCTTAGATAGAAAGGAGTGGAGGTCGCGTATCAGAATAGCAGGCTAATTGGTTGGTAGGGCTAGGTAGATGTCTGGGCTTGGGATATAGTAGGGTAGCAGGAGTAATCGTGTTTTTACCATGTGTTGTCATTATCTGTTGTATATGTGTTAGTTTTATTGTATTTACATACTGTCATGTGCTTTTCATTATTAGTCGCTCTTTCTATTCCCTTTCCTTTTTGTCATATCTAGTTTTTTCTGCTTATGGGTTCTTGAGACGAGGGTTCCTAGGAAACAGCCTCTCTACTTCTATGAGGTAGTTGTAAGGTCTGCATATATTCTACCCTCCCTAGATCCCACTAGTGGGATTTCACTGGGTATGTTGTTGTATATTTAACCCTTCCTAATTGCCACACCTCCTGACCAGATAGATGTCCAGTATTACCTGAAATATGATGAGTCCAATGAGAACTGGTTGTGTATCAAACCCAAAACTCTGAAACAAATCCTTCGAATTCCTAACAAGGGTATATCCTCCAAACTGCAAGAATGTGAGAATCTGCAGGGATATACTTGTGTCATAAATAAATGAATCAAAAGTTAAGTTAGACCGAAAAGGACAACAATTATATATGCACATATAACAATGCAACAGAAGTCAGATAAACCATGGATCTGAAACTAAAGATGTAGCCTGTCCAGTTGAATGCTATTGAGGAAAGTCAATTAATTTTATCAGCATTTTATTTCCAAAAGATTACAATAGTGATGTCCATAAACAATAACTTGCAACATCTTACAACTTGATTCCACCGACAAATCCCAGAGTCTACCATCTATAGTTCAAAAACATGGGCAACCATCGACGTGTATACCGAAACTAAAACCTTTTCCCGAAATGTGTTAAACCTAGTATCAATAGTCCTGAAAGTACATTGCAATGGCATTTTCCCAAATATCAGGGAGGTCACTTTCCTCCAGGTACAAGTGATTGTCCAACTGAGCTAGCAATAAAAAGATCATACTTCATATTGTTTGGCAGTTGGAAAATACTTGGCCCTTTAGAAAATATGCTCAAGTGTTCCCAATCCAAAGTTGAGAATCAAAAGAAAGAGTTGTCGACCGTGAAAACCCAAAACAAAACTTCCACACCACATCATTACAACACACATATCCAAATTCAAACCAGCCAATAATCACCATTAATTATAACAAGGTGAAAGCCAACCAGCAGAAAACATGACGAATTGGCAGGTAACATGACAACATCACCATGATTCCAAATATACTTTGATCTCACAATTTCCCTAAGCCCATTTCTGTGATAATTGGACATGAGTTTTTGACACACTTATGCGAACAATGATGACAATAAGAGGTATGTTGTTGGTGTTCACATGATTTCGTCAAAATTTAGCATTATCTTCTTCCATAAAAGGATTTTTCTGTGTTTTATACTAGTATAATGTATAATCTTTTGTCAGAAAATCTAAGATGCAATACAAACTAACCCCTAGAGTCTCCATGCAAATACAAATTAAGTCACATAAAAAGGGATGAAGCAAAACTATGCTTAATTGAGGAAAAAAAGAGTGCATTGATAAGAGTAAGACCAAGCCGGGAAAGGAAAGAGGGGAGGGGGGTTGCTAACAGACTTGAAATATGAATAACCGAAATCATGGGTTTCAGGAATCAATTTGCCTACCTGGACAGCGATAAAGGAGTACATTGTGTGATTAAGTTTCCAGTGACCAAGCTCATGAGCAATAACAGCAACTATTTCCTCATCATTCTTGCACTAAGTAGAGCATAAACAAGAGAAATTAAAGGACACCCAAAATAAGAACTAAAAGGAATAAAAGAGAGCAATTGTGAAAAAAAAAAACAGAAAAATAATAAAAGGAGAAGAAAGTAATAATGGGGAGAAAAAGAGTTTGATGGCTAAATTTTTATTTTTTTTTTGGGAAAAGGTACCATTAATTCTATATATCCACAGGTATACTACACACCAAAAAGTGTAGTTCCCCTATAAAAGCGTTACAACTTGCATCTTGTGGTTCAATTTGTCCTTATAAAAAGTCTAAAGCATCAAAAATGTCTTCTGTTTGAGCTAATAATTTGTGCTCACACCAAAAATAAAATAGGCCTAAACAATTCATCTTAAGATTCTGTAGGCTGTTTTGTACTCCTTTCAAAACACCTCTTGTTCCTCTCAGACCAAACTGACTAACAAATACAAGATGGCTAAATTTTCGACGCATATCATAGTATATGTATCTTCATGAAGTCTAGCTACAAGGATACCACATATAAGAAGTGATTATCATATACCTATACAGTCATTCCTCAAGATATCACCCCAATCTTAAGCTCCACTACAAGTCTCAAATACGGTAAATTAGCCTATCTCCTTAAGGAAATCCAATACTAAAGCAGTGAGGTAGCAGAAATTGTTTTCAGTGACCTAGCAATCATTAGAGTACTGTCCACCCAAAATTTGACATAAAACTGGTTTTGAAAAAATGATCACAGTAACATATTTTACCATCTTCAATATTTCTTAGTATTCAAAGACATAGACTCCTTCCATCAAGCAGATATCTGTTATGGGGAACCATCTCGGAAGGAATCAACAAAGTTATACTTCAGTTGTTATGCAATAGTCTGCATGAAAACTCACAACCCTTATCGTCATTATCGCTATTTCACTCTAAGCAAGATAACATTACAACAACCTTTTACCGACAAAACAGTTTCAAGAAGTTGATTAAATGTTCATAACTACTTCAACTAATAGCAATGAACAGAAGACCAGAAAAAAAAAACAGGTTTTATAGGCACCACACCTGCTGGATGAGTGTATCATAGAGGACAATGCGCTTGTTCTTGAAGAATCCATACATGTATGCCTGGCAAAAGGTTTCAGGTACAAGATCAGACCAGGAAAAAGAGAGAAGATAATGGAGAAAGAGAGAACTAGGCATAGAAGAGATTAGACAAATAGGAAACTATGGGAAAACATCAGGACAATATTATACTCTATGTGAGGATCAATATTTCAGAGTCATGCACGACATAACTCCAAGCAACGAGTGAGCAGAGAGATTTCATATCCCTTTGCCACCATAAACTACAATATCCCAAAATCTAATATGATAAAACGGCTTAGCTTTCTACATTTAGCAAGCATAAGTTGGTCACAACAAGCTGGAACCTGAAGCCATAAATGTTACTTTGTATCTATATAACATGCACCAAGGAAGTCTAGGCAACTTCTACATACACCTGTGTAAGAATCCTATCCAACAACACATCTAATAATATAATGTGGTTAATGTAGACGGGATAAGGACTAGAAAGCTATCGTGTATATGATTATTGTATCCATTGAACTTTATAATGAAATCAAAGTGAGCATCAGAAACTATATTAGACTCCAACAACTAATGTGAAAATGGAAGCAAAATAACTTCAAAGGCAACAGAGGAGAAAAATTCCTTTTTTTTTTTTGGAACTGATAAAAAATTTCTTTGTATGTATTTTTATTTTCCAAAATACAAAAAATGAGTTTGCAACTAATTTATACAATAGATTATTAATAGTTTATCTGCAGCTATGTTGCTCGGACGCTTCGAAAGTCTCGGCGGGTGCATGTTGGATTTTCCAGAAGTAGTGCATTTTCAAGAATCTGACATGAGTACTGCATTAAAAGTGAAGAGTCCACGCAACTTAGCTATGTAGGACGTGGTTGTATCATCTCATTACCATCCACCATATACAAATGCAAGAAAAATGAAGACACAGAACCGAGTTAGTTCGTGTACATCCTTGGCTGCTTATCATATTCGATTTACTCAAAAAGAAAGTGCAATGCTTTTATTAAGCTTTTTGCAATCCATAGAGCAAACAGGACACACGCCCTCATCTCCAAAGTATATGACAACATAGGAAGGCACAACCTATGAATCTAAAACTCTACTAGAACAGCTTGGATCTAGGACCACCAACCTATGAAATCTAGGCAACATGAATTTGCAACAAGTAAAATTCAATCAACATACATGTATAACTACTATGCAAAAGATCACTATAATTTATTTTTTTAAAAAAAGTACTCACATTGCTATGGCTTGACCTTGTGGACCCATCAACAACAAACAATTTCTTTAGGGGAAATTTGAGTGAGGATGCAAGATTCTCAATCTTCAACCTAAGCTCTCCCTCTGGAAGCTACTCATCAAAAGAAAACATAATCAGCACATTGGAGCTGCAGGAAATATGTTTTTGCTTTTCCTCTTCTTGAGGGGAAGAGGGAGTTGATGTGCTACTTACTGGAGTGAACTTGTTGAAAAGTGGAGCAATTAGTACTGGGTAGATAGTCATCATGACAAGTGACAAAATCAGCATAAATCCCCATAAGTAAATTGCCAAGTAAGGACCTCCTTTCTGCAAATCCATAATTGATTTATACTGTTATGACCAGCCTCTAAAATGCACATGCTAGGAGCGTCCACAGATCCAATCAAAAGTAAATGAGATGAAGACCCAAGAACAGATTGATGTCTAATGAGATGAACAAGTGAAGGATATATTATGTTAAATCTTGAATTTACCATAACTGCAATAGAAAGTATCCTTTAATTCATAGCATGTGACAATACCTGCACTATGACAATAATGGCAGCCACAATGGGAGGACCAATCACAATAGATAAAGCAATTCCTTTTAGCATATCCCTGAAGAATAACCATATTGTTTGCTGCATCACGAAGACAATTCAAATCCCAAATAGACATGTTAAACCACCAAGAATTGACAAATGCATGGAACTCTTTACAATGGACGAAAGAAAAAAATATTACTTCCACGATACCTTGTTGAACCCATGGCGGGACTCGATCACAAAGGTTGAATACAATGAAAATGGCAAATCAGTGATCTGTAGAAGTAATTGAAAATTAACTTGATGCCAGATTATAAAGATCAGGACAGACATAATGTTTTGAAGCAACCCAGATTATTTGAACACGCCATTTTTTTAAATTAGTAACTGTATATTATATCAAAGAGCCAAAACAGTATTTAGGTAGTACTGAAACAGTATTTACATGAAAACTCTAAAATTCAGGTTGACGTCTTCACTTAAGCATGATTCCTTGTACAGAGCACCACAATTAGAGATGATAAAGAAGGATGATTTCATTAGATCTGGAGCTATCTTTAATCCAACAAAAAGAGAAAAAGGAAGACCAGGACGGCACATCTCTTTACAGTTCATTCAGCCAATGTGAACCAAACAACATCGGTCGAGTTCAAGGGAGGCTATACAGAGCACCCACTAGGATATATGAGAAACATTTATGCACGAAAGCTGAAGAAATAATTATTCACCATGAACTTTAACTGCAAATCCTACAACTCATATGCTGTTATAGCAAAGTGCCTTACTAAACAAAAAACAGACAAGTCCCCCGACAAAGTAACACAAAATCCCTGAAATAAGTAAAAAAGGAAGTTGTTTCAAAATCTAACACATAACAAAAACTTTACCTCATCAGCTAGCATTCACATAACATCAGATAACACTGTCATAGAAACATAATTTCATTTACATTTCACAATTTAAATTTTTTATGCAAGCTCAGCTCACAAGGACCAGCCTTTAGCAACCAAATCAAGTAGAAACACTATACTTCCGAGACAAGAAACTATGAGTAATATGGTCGAATTTACGAAGTGGTAACTACTCTAGTTTGGAATAACATAGGCAACAAAATAGCTTGAAGCATTTAGAGAAGTTAGAACTTCTGTAACTCAAAGGGGAGTGAATCTGAGATATATGCAGTAAATACAAATTTTAAACATACGCTACACTATTTTAATAAATTCACTTTTTTTACCAAGGACAAACAACTCCAAGATATGTAAACCATTATGAACAAGAAACCAAGAGATATCCATATGCACCTGTGACCACACCATAACTCCTGCTAAAAATGAGAGTGTGTGAAATATTTCATTCTCTGCATTGAGACCAAGGTATAACAAGAACTCTCCTGATCTCTGCCAGAAAATTAAACACAAAGTCAATTGAATTTCTAGAATGGCAAGAGAGGACATTCTAAGAAAAAAAGGCTGGATCATTCACCTTCCAAAACCAGGGCAGTATCCGGAAGTACAAGATGGACGAGTCCATAACTATCGTAACAAACTCGTGGATAAAATGGAAGTAACTGAAATAAAATAAAGACCAAAAAGTTAAAACGAAAATCGAATCAAATAGAACAAGAACAGATAAGAGTAAGATTGTGTCCCATGAACAAGAGAAAAAAACAAGTGACAAAACAAGTAGAAGAAAACCTTTTGTCTAGACTATAAGCACGGGACTTCTCAAATTTTTCCTGGCTGATAACTCCCACCAAAGGTTTGGGAAGTGTTGGCAATTTATGAGCAGCATGCTGCCGTACATCGAGGTATGTCTCAAATATATACATTAATATCATGAAACCTGAAAGATTCAAGAGTAAACTTAAAGGCCAAAGCACAATAAAAAGGGAGGTTAATACTTCACCACAGTAAGAAGGCAATAAAAAATCAAAGGAGTCTACTCCAAGATAAAATCTGAAGCAAAAAGCCAATTGACAACCAAGTGACACAAAAATAAAACGATATACAGAGGTGAAACGTTAGATGACACAACACATCTCAAAAACTACCAAATCAGACCTCTAACAATCATTCAAAGATAACACATGAACAATGCTAGACGGAGGAAATCTTCCACCATTCCGTTCAGTGCATCATATCATTTTACCAATGTCGTTTCTTGGCTGTTAAACTATAGATTCACACCAATTAAGGGTGAAGAAAGGAGTAAACCACCAAATCATACATCAGATAACAGCCTCCATAAGATTAAGTAAAAACGATTTTTTCAATTTTCTTCTTGCCTGTCTCAATTCATAACATAAACAATACACAAAATGTGGTTATTGTGTATTCCCACCACCACCATTAGCAGTCCTTACTTATTGATTGAGTAATGCCAAAAGTTATTTAAATTGGGTGCATAAGCAATTGACGATCAAAGAAGAAAAACAAAGAACTCATGGAGGGACAACCAAGGTTTCGGTCAATTTGACTATATATACTGCACCTACAGAACCATTAAAAAATTGACATCCATTGGTTTCACATTTAAAACATCAAAAAGAAAAATCAATGAGGCAATGACAAAATTAAGATATTTGAATCTCTCCATTAACTGTAATGGGCATGGCAATGTAAGTTACTATAGTTCAACAGTGAATGATATTAGTGTTACAATAATTTTAGAAAAACACCAAGGAACTTGTCTAACAAAATGCCTAAACAAGATTCATATCACTAAGGAAGTTGTCAAAACAAATAAGCTCGCAGAAGAAATGCAATTACAACATGATCCTCCAATTAATCCCTTCCAATACCAATAACACATCGCCCCTTTAGCAAAGGTAATGTTAATGTTATCAATGGACATCTAACCAAGCTTCACATGGCTTCTATTTTAGGCCAACCCCAAAGGAAGTTTCAGGCCAGCTTCATTGAGGATAATGTGAATCCTCAATGACCATGTTTCTCCATTTAAATTCGCAGGCCAACATTATATAAAATACAATAAAATAAGTTAAAAAAATGCAAGCGATATTATAACAACATAACAATAATATACCCAGAGAAATTCCACGAGTGGGGTTGGGGAGGGTAAAGTGTAAGCAGACTTTAACACTACCTCATAGAGATAGAGAGGTTGTTTCCGGAAGACCCTTGGTTCAAATATATCAGCACAAACAATAATATAGCAGTACAAAAATTACAAACAATAAAATAGAAGTGTACAAGAAAATAAAAAGAAAAAAGAAGTACAAGAAAATAAAATAGAAGGTACAATTAAAAAATATTAATGGAGTCGTACATAATCCATATAGTTCCATTTTCTATATAAATTGGGGGGAGAGGGGGTGTAGGTTTCTTACAGAGCTGTTTTTGAGGCTCAAAAGCCTGACCCTGAACAGCTAGTATGTAACCAGAATATCTGATGAACCATAATGATTCAAAAGGAAGTTTCCTCAGCACTGTTTGCACTGTAGGTTCCTTCTTTTCTCTTTTTTTAACAACATGGCTAACCCATGATCAAGATATCTCTTCTTTTTTGGGATAAATTTTCAAGGTGTCGTTTTATAACGCAATAAAGGGGTACACAAATAATCCATATAGTTTTCGCACCTTAAACCAACAGCATCAGCATACCTTTTCAGCAAAACATATCAATAGCTTCATTGTGTCTACGAAAGTACTCATACAAAAGCCTACCAATTAAAAACTCAAAGTACTGGTAGAGACAGAGGAAACTTTAGAACAACTACTACCACGTCTTAATCCCAACAGAACTGGAGTCAGTAGATTGGTCCATAACCAACTTTTATTCCATTTGGGTTTGTTTCATTCTTCAATATCCAAATTTTAAGAAATTGGACTCCTCAAATACTTGAAATTCCCAGAATCTCACATTTATCCCCAATATTGGCACAAAAATCTCTAACCATACTGAAAACACTCCCAGCAAATACCTGAATTTGAACCCGACGACTTTGAACTCCTAGACTAAGAAACGACCAACGAACCAAACTCGTTCATAAAATACATAAATACTTCACTAGATTCCGATTAAGTTAAAAAAAAAATGCCCAAAAAAATATACATGTCTATTTCTTTCTAAAACAAACAACAGAAAGCCTACGAGTAATTTAATCAAGATTCAATCCACAAATATTTGATCAATAACCTAAAACTTTTGAAACCTCTTAACCGAGGAAAATAGAAAAATGAAGGCGTACCAACAACTGCTTCCAAGTAAGGAAATGCCATTGCGAACTCACTGAAAGGGCAGTGGAGCGGCGGTATAGTGATGCAGAAGCGTTTCCTTTGGGTGATATATGAAGAACAGTTTAATGGGTCGGGTCGGGAGTTTTACGGGTCGCCGACCTGAATCAATGGGTCGGATATATACTTCTGTCTACCCAATGTTTTGGGACATGAGTGAAAGTGAGACAAGAAGGGGGGTTAATTTATATATTGACTCAAATTTATGCTTTATTTAATTGCAATAAAATTATTAAATTTTGTTACTTTTAATACTCTCACGTTCTATATTAACTTAATTTTTTAAACTCTTTTTATATTTATTCTTTTATTTATTTAAATTTTATATTTTTTAAAAGATAAAATACAATATTTACAAAATTACATTTATAATTTCACAAAAAGAAATAGTGAAAAACATGGTTTAAATTATGTTCTTAAATATATTTTAATACGTGCGCATTGTCTCATAAATTAAATTAATATAAAATGAAGGGAATATTTTTTATATATATTTAAAGACATTACTTTTCATTTTAGTCGTTATTATATCTATTGCTTTTTGTTTCTTGAAGTGAATAATTTGAGTTGAGTGTCTTTCTAAAACAATCATTTTATCTCTATAAGATAGTGATAAGGCCTATGATATTCTACCCTCCCTAGATTTTACTTTATGAGATTATACTAGATATGTTATTATTACTGTTGTTGTAAAATTATTAAATTTTAAAATAAAAAAGTCAATCAACTTTCAACATGTGTTCTACAGCTTAAGCCTCATTTCCTTGCAATTAATAACTTCAGTTATTCAAATTTTAAACACTAATTTGTTTGTTTTTAAGTCTGACCAATTGTTTAAATTTGAATCATTAAGTATTTTTTCTTATATATTTCAATCGTCTAATGGATCTAAATATATCTAAATGGTTCACATTTATAACAAAGTTTCATATGTAACACCTCAATCATTTCTAGCAAAGATCAGGCTAGAAAGTTAAAAGGGGTTTAAAAATTAATTCAAAAATGGCTTCATTATTTTTCGTCAAGAAATTTAAAAGATAATTTTTCGAGGCAAAATTATTTAATCAGAAGAGTGCACGAGAGGTCTGCGTCCATGTCACAGACCTGTCCCAACATGGTTTATTTTACATTTTGTTCATAAAACGCACTCTGTGAGTGTGATTTATGCTTTTGTTCATAAATGCATGTCGCTGATATGTTTTACGCGTTTCGTTAATAATAAACTAAAATGAAAGGGAACTTGCTCCATTAGAGTATCCAATACCCCTCCTAGACTAAAACCCCATCATTTTGAGACTAAAACTCATCCTATATC
>DF365489.1:0-18039 GCA_000787875.1 Solanum virginianum
ATACTCTTCAGCCCCATATGTGGTCTTAACTGGTAGAAAGTGAGCCAATTTATTCATCCTATCAACCACCACCCAAATGGAATCAAAACCTTTTCTAGTCTTGGGAAACCGAACCACAAAATTCATATTATCTAAGTCTGTGGTTAGGCCACCATGTGTTTGATGTTCGGCTTTGACTTGTTAACAACTATGGCAACCAGAAATAAACATGGCAATGTCCATCTTGATGCCTCCCACCAATACACATCTCTCAAGTGTCTATACATTTTGGTGGAATCGGGGTGGATAGAATAAGAAGAATTATGGCCCTCATAAAGAATTTTCTCCCTCAAACCATCAACACAAGGCACATACAACCTATCTTGGTACCTAAGGGCACTATCCTCCCCCCTCCCCCCCCCCTGCGGGAGAAAACCTCTACTTTGTGCTCTTTCACCAAGGCTTTCAATTCAAGCAAGGAGGAGTCAACGTCTTATTTTGCTATCACCTCATCAACCAAAGAAGACTTAGACCCATCAACAACCACAATACCATCATCACCAACCTCTTCCAACCTAACCCCCAATCTAGCCAATTGATGTACCTCCCTAGCCATCTCCCTACCACCATTAACATGGCCTAAGCTACCCATAGATACCCTACTCAAAGCATCTGCCACCGTATTTGCCTTAACCGGATGATAGTGCACACTCATGTCATAGTCCTTGAGAAGTTTTAACCACCTCCTTTGCCTCAAGTTGAGGTCTTTTTGAGTGAAGACATATTGGAGGCTCTTGTCTAGTAGTCTCCTTTGCCTCAAGTTGAGGTCTTTTTGAGTGAAGACATATTGGAGGATCTTGTGATCGGTGAACACATCAACATACACCCCATACAAGTAGTGATGCCTAATCTTTAATGCAAACACAATGGCGGTTAACTCTAGATCATGGGTAGGTTAATTCATTTCATACACTTTGAGTTGCCTAGAGGTATAGGCTATGACCTTACCATTTTGCATTAGCACATAACCCAACCACACTCTAGATGCATCACAATACACATTCGTCAGTCCAGACAAACTTAACCTTCTTTTGAGTCAATTTTGTCATAGGGGAAGCAATGGAGGAGAACCCATTCACAATCCTTCTATAATAGCTCGCTAGGCCCAAGAAGCTCCTAATATCCAATGGGGTCAATGGTCTAGGCCAATTTCTAATCACATCAATTTTCTTAGGATCCACTTTATACCATAGACCGACACTACATGACCCAAGAATGTAACCTCCTTTCCACCAAAATTCATACTTATCATATTTAGCATACAATTTCTCCTCCCTTAATCTCTGCAACACCACCCTCAAATGACCCATATGCTCCTCCCTACTATGTGAATAGATTGATATATCATCAATGAAGACCACAATATAGCAAATCAAGGTAAGGTTTGAAGACCCTATTTCTTTGGCCCATGAAGATGGCCGGTGCATTGGTCAACCCAAACGACATCACAATAAACTCATAATGCTCATATCTAGTCTGAAAGGTCATCTTTAGAATATCACACTCCCTCACCCTCACTTGATGATACCAGGATCGAACATCAATCTTAGAGAAGAAGCTAGCCCCTTGAAATTGGTCAAATAAATCATCAATCCTTGGAAAAAGATACCTATTCTTAATGGTGACCCTATTGAGTTGCCGGTGGTCAATGCACTTTCTAAGTGACCCATCATTATTTTTCACAAACAACACTGGAGCACCCCAAGGTGATTGACTAGGTCTAATAAATTCCTTCTCCAATAAATCTTTCAATTATTCCTTTAACTCATTCAACTCCACCGGGCCATACAGTAAGGGGGAATGGAGAAATGTTAAGTATCGGGAAAGAGATTTATGCT
Organism: Solanum virginianum; assembly: GCA_000787875.1. Lineage (NCBI taxonomy): Eukaryota > Viridiplantae > Streptophyta > Magnoliopsida > Solanales > Solanaceae > Solanum > Solanum virginianum. The sequence continues at coordinate 1,878 of DF365489.1, forward strand.
AAAATCTATCTCTTTTTTGGGTGGAACACTAGGAAGGGTATTTGGGAAGACATCAAGAAACTCATTTACAATCGGAATTGACTCAATGGAAGGGACTTTGGACTCCATATCTTTAACCCTCATAAGATGGGAAAGACGCCCCTTATAGATCAACTTACGGGCCTTAATGCATGAAATTAATCTACCCTTGACCACTACATCTTGACTTTCCCACTCAAGGATGGGTTCATTCATTAACCGAGACAAGTCCATGTCACTAATTAGCATGGCGGACCAACATTCTTCACTTACCAAGTTGGAGACCCCTATCATAAACTTATTCATCCCAGATCTAGGATCGACCACCAAATGAGTAGCATACTTTAAAAGTTGATTAAACTTGACGGTATACTCCCTCACACTCATAGCTCCTTGTTTCAAGTTCATGAACTCTACCATCTTTGCTTCCCTAAGCTCAAGAGAAAAATACCGATTAAGGAAAGCCAATTTAAACTCTTCCCAAAGCACCACATTACCAATTTCCTTCTCACCCTTCCATTGGTCATTCTAGATTGAGGCTACCCCTTAGAGTTGGTACGCTAGCAAATCTGCCTTTTTATTTGGCCCAATACCCATGATATTCAAGATTTTGTAGACCTCATCAATGAACTCTTGTGGATCTTCATCAACCTTTGACCGATATAATAGTGAAGGATTCATCCTTATGAAGTCTCTTACCCTAGATCCAGGGATAGTAACATGAGGGGCTTGGGCCACTTGATTGACTTTGTTCGCCACAACTTGGGCAAGTATAATGAGAGCATCCCGGAGCTCACCATTGTTAGGTTGCTCCTCGGGAGTTTGGGCCCTTTCTCCTCGAGTGTTTGTCATGATGTAGCATAGCAAAGAACAATCGTTAGGGGTAAAAACTCACTACAACTCTATAGCACAATGTACAACATAAAGAAGGAAAACATTTCCTAAAATGCCTCATAGCCTCCTATTTATAGTCATGGCACGCTTCACATCCATGAATAGGACTCTAATTGATGTAGTATGTTGGAATCCAAGGATCTATCAACTTAGTGCTCTGATACCAAGTTTTTCATGACCCAACCCTTGGGCCCAAACGTGACATGACAAATGGACACTTCGGAGGAACCCAATCAAGTCTCTTAACTTATCATTTCACATCATTGGTCATGGAAGCATATAAACAACATAAAAGAGTAGGAATCGGGGCAAGGGGATTAAGGGAACCGACACTACATGACCCAAGAATGTAACCTCCTTTCCACCAAAATTCATACTTATCATATTTAGCATACAATTTCTCCTCCCTTAATGAAAATCTTGCATAATATCTTAATAAAAAGACAAGAGTCAAGCTCGTATCATAGATATATAACATGTCCAACAAACACCTCTAATACATAGATAAGAACCATTTTGCATTAGCACATAACCCAACCACACTCTAGATGCATCACAATACACATTCGTCAGTCCAGACAAACTTAACCTTCTTTTGAGTCAATTTTGTCATAGGGGAATAAAATAGAACATAAGGAAGAATATCTCAATACATAATAAGAGCAATATAGAGTAAGGTCCCCAAAGTGGAGGGCTCACCAACTAGCTTAAGTAGTATTAAACTAGCTATGTGGAGGAGGAGGATGATAAACTTGGGCACCAGTTCCTACATGGTGATATCATGTAGCATAGAGTATGCATTAGTACATTAGAATGTACTAAGTATGTAGGATGCAATGCAACAAGAGATGGACATCATAATCAAAATCCATAACAATAGACAATAGACATCATATTACAATATGGCATGTATAATCAATGTATAAGTAAAATATGCTTAAGTAACTCATGCTCATATAGGGTATCATATATGTAGAAGAGACCAAACTAGCTTTTCAAGGTATGAATCCCTTGGTGGTTGATGATGGATTCACCCTATCACCCTAGCGGTGTGGTAGAAACCCCTCACATAAGTAATGATAATCACACCTTATCACCACAGTGGTGAAGTACAAACCTCTCACATGGTTGATGAGTACAAACCCCCACCTTGGTTACCCGGGCTCTTGTCCCCTCGTATCAGGTATGGTCTAATACAACACTTTATATAGAGTATATCATATACATAAGCTCATTTTATCATCATATAGTCAATCATATCATATCTCATTCTTTGGATTTTTAATTCCTCAAGAAACCACATTCGAACTTTGTCATTCTATCCACAACAACCTAGATAGAGTCAAAGTGTTTCCTCGTCTTAGGCAACCCAACCACAAAATCCATATTGATCTCTTCCCTCTTCCAAGTAGGGATTTCAATGTCGTAGGCTAGGCCACCCGGCCTTTGATGTTCGGCTTTCACTTGTTGGCAATTGTAACATTGGTTATGATCTTGGCAATATCCCTCTCTATACCACCTCACGAATACAGCTCCCTCAAGTCTCTATATATCTTTGTAGAACCGAGGTAAATATAATAGGATGAATTATGGGCCTTCTTCAAGATTAACTCCCTTAAGTCATCAACATTAGGCACACACAACCTAACTTGGTACCTAAGGGAACCATCTCCCCATTGGGAGAAAACCTCCACTTTACCATTCCTCACCAAGGCCTTTCACTCTAGCAAGGCGAGGTCAAGAACTTATTTTTCCTTTACCTCCTCAATCAAAGAATATTTAGGACCATCAACAATCAATACACCACCATTTTCAACTTCATCCAACCTAACCCTCAATCTAGCCAACCGGTGAACTTCTCTAGCCACCTCTTTGCCACTATTATCCATATGAGCTAGACTACCCATGGACACTCTTCTTATTACATTGGACATAACATTAGCTTTGTTGGGGTGATAATGAACACTCATATCATAATTGAAACCACCCCAAAAAGTGCCTAAAAACGTGCCTCAAAAATGCCTGGAATCTTATTTTCCATGTATCTAAAAAATCTATTCATTGTTTTAAAAATCTGACTTCATATTATTGTTTAGGGGGTCAAATTTAGTGGGAAATAGGTCTAACCCAAATCTTAGAGCAGCCGTATCAAAATTAGAAAATCGCAAGAAATGCTATTTAGGAGGGTCAACTTTGAAGGGGAATATCTCTTAGCACACAAAGAACTGGGTGGCCTACAACCTACTAAATTAAATTCCTTTGAATTATCTTTCCAAAGCACTAAGTTTCACCTCATAATCGAGTTTATATGAAGGATTTATGCCCATTTTCGTAGAACTCATTTGTGTAGAAAATACAGATTCCAGTGGGGTATTCGCGTCGCCTCCGCGAAGTGGTCTTGTTGTTTTTAGTGCCTGTTTTAATTTTGTTTAGTCCAAGACTTTTACGTCTTGGGCCTAAGGGTTCCCACACTTGAAAATACATATAGTTAGCCTTATTTTACCTTCATATTATCCTAAACATTCCCCAATACTCACTTAAACACTTAGACTCATATTTCACCCTCAATTCAAATCCCAAACTCAAGACTAGTCCTAAGGATTTCATCAAGGATCTCATTCAAGCTTCAAGTCTCCATTTCCAATCTTCTTTAAGGGTTCTCTAAAGTCAAGGTATGTGGTATTGAACCATTGGGTCCTTTCATCCATGGTCCCTAAGCCTCCTTTTTACTAATATTGCATGATTTAAAGTTGATTTTACATATGGGTCTTGTATATTGAGAAATTTACTACATAATGATTTTAGTTTATGAAAGTATGATTGTTTTAGCATGTTTTGGGCTCCAAATCTTGGATCTAATATTGGACTTGATGAGGGATTTTTATGAGTATATCTTGAGTGTGTTGCAAGGTGTTGAATGATACTTTTACTAAAGATTTTCTTGCATGATTTTATCTCTAAATTTCATGGTCTTTTACCCTCATTACACACCCGCCAAGTGTTGATAAAATGTTCGGCTAGGGTTTCTTGAGGAATTGAAGGTCCAATGCATGTCTTATGAGTTGAATGGTGTTATAATGATGAAGTAATGATGGAATGATGATGAGATGATTGTATGCATATGATGTATAATCACAATAGGAAGTGCAGGTATATGATGACTTTGTGATGATGATGGGGATGTCTATATGAGTTGTTTTCATGTAAAAGTACCTATGGTGTTGTATGTTATTGTTGAGTCCTTATGTTTCTTGTGTTCTTGAGAAATTGAGTAGTTCTTTCTTAGAGCACCCCCTTGTTGGCCTCCGTTTGCCCTTGGACCTATATTAGCACTTTGTCCTTGTGGAAGACCACCTCTACCTTTGCTTTGATCATGAGGACAATCAATAACCTTGTGATCCACTTCACCACAACCAAAACAAGCATTAGAATTTTTCAAACATGGACCACCATGGTTTCTTCCATATTTTTGGCACTTAGAGTAAGTCATCACACCATTACCTCCTCAAAATCTTGGATTATCATTAGTAAATCCTTTATTAAGAGCATTGGAAGACTCTTGGCTTGGAACTTGTTCCCTTGATAAAACTGGCCACCCTTGGAACCTTGGAAACCACCTTCTAAACGAGCCCTCTTGGACTCACCACTTCTTTTTTTCTAAGCTTTTACCTCTCTAGTTGCTCGGCATATGTCATGAGTTAGGGAAAATCCATATCAACTACTAACATGGTGGTATGACACTCTTCATTGACAAAGTCGGACACTCCCGACATAAATTTATTCATCCTTCATCTAGATTCGGCAACAAATTGTGAAGCATACTTGGAGAGCTTGTTGAACTTAAGGGCATACTCTCTCACACTCATGGAATCTTGCTCAAGGTTCATAAACCCCATCCTCTTAGCCTCCCTTATCTCGATAGGAAAGAAATGGTTAAGGAATGCAGCTTTAAACTCCTCCTAAGGAATATAGCATCATCTCTCCTCTCTAATTTCCATTGGGTGAACCAAATTTGGGCCATGCCTTTAGGTTGGTAGGCCACTAACTCCACTTTTTCTTTCAAATTTACCCCCATGATGGATAGCACTTTATACACCTCATCAATGAATTGTTCAAAATCCTTTTCCAGCTTAGATCTATGGAACTTTGGTAGGTTTATTTTTGTGAAATCTCTCACGCTAGAGGCTGGAGTGGAAGCATGAGGGGCTTGGCCCCTTGGTTCATTTGGTTGGTCATAGCATGGGTCAACAGTATGATAGCATCTCAGAACTCTTCTTGAGCTACCCCTCCATCTTGAGGAGCTTGATGAGTAGGAGGGGTCAGTTACTCCATGGGTGTATGGGCTCTCCTTAGTCTCCCTCTTGGAATCAGCATGATCTAGAAAGGAAAAGAGCATTCCTTATGTGAAAAGCATTACATTTACATCTACAGCACGATATAGACCATAAAGAAGTGAAACATTTCCTAAAATGCCTCATAACCTCTCATTCATAGTTATGGCATGTTTTACAACCATGAATAAAACTCTAATCGACGTGGTGGGTTGGATTCCAAGGACCATTAATACCCTAGGGCTCTAATACCAAGTTTGTCATGACACCAGCCTCGGGCCTAGACATGACATGGCGAATGGGGAATCCAAAGGGACCCCAAACAAGCCTCTTAGCATGTCATTCACACATCCTTGGTGATGGAAGGAAAATAAGCATCACATGATATAATAAAATGGAAGAGGGACTAAGGGAAAGTCTTTGATAATTAGAAAAGTATAAAAAATTCACGCTCATAGCATAAGTACATCATAATATTCAATAACACCTCTAACTTGGAATAGAGCGGGGGCCAAGAAACTTTCTAGGCTCACCCTCATAGTAACAAGTATTCAATATAATGAAGTCTCAAAATAGCAAGAGTAATGTAGATAGTGTCCTTGGACTTGAGGACTCACCAATGCTTATCTCTGAAGTATCGAACTAGACATGTGGTGGATGATCAAAAGGAGCTTTGATCCATACATGGTAATATTATGTAGGCATAGAGCATGCATTAGTACATTCCAATGTACTAAGTATGCAGGATGCAATGCAATAAGACATAAGCCAACATACTCAAAATGCATAATCATAACCAATGTTTATATAATCTCAATATGTCATGCATGATCAATCCTCAGAATAAAACATGCTTGTAAATCATTCCTATTGCACAATATATATAGCATACATTTGTGGGAAGTGACCTCAAATAGCATAGACTAAGCAGATACAACTTGGACTCCGAGGCCTGACACCCCCTTGTTTAAGGTGACCAAGCATTAAACCCCCCAGCTAAGTGTGGTCTACTTTCCAAGAAAAACCAAACATGATAATATGAACTAAATGGATCCACTAGTATAGCAGGGGTAATAATCATAATCCTATGATGGCACATCGATTAGAGACTAAAGACTTTATGTAAGGACCCCTTGAGTCGAGCCCCCATCTTAAGCACGACCCCTTGAGTTGAGCCCCCATCTTAAGCCTTAATCAGTACTAAGTCAATAAAATGCCCCAAAAAGTGCTGAAAATGTACCTTAGAAATACCCATAATCGTAATTTTTATATAACTCAAAATCCATACGTGTATCAAAATTTTGACTTCATATTCTTGATCAGAGGGATCAATTGATTGGGAATTGGGTATAATCTAAATTTTAGAGCAACTATAGCAAAATTTGATTTTTCCAAGGTTGCGCAAAATAGTAGGGGTGCGCATTGGCTCCGCAACGCAGAGCCATTACAGAGCAGTGTATTTTATTGCAAGTTTTCTTATTTCGGTCTAAGGCTTTAGGGTCTTGGGCCTAAGCCTTCTTATGTGTAAAAACACCTATATTCAGTCATTTTTCAACCCCATATCATTTAAGATATTCTCCAAAACCCTCAATAACACTTAGCCAAATATTTCACCCAATTCAAGTGTCCCAAACTCACTTACAGATCTCAAGAAATTAATTCAAACTTCAATTTATCATTAAAATCTTCATCAAGAAAATCTCTAAATTTGAGGTATGTAAGTTTCAACCATTGGGTCCTTTCACCCATGGTGCCCAACCTTTCTTTTTTATGAAAATTGTATATTTTCAAGTTGTATTGCTCATGGGTATTACTTATTATGGATTATGCTGATAAATTATGTTGGAGTTTTGGGAAATGTTGATTGGAAACACTTATTTTACCTATGTTAAGCTTATACTATGAGATGATTTGACTATTGTGTCTATGCATGTTTTAAGCTGTGAAACTATATTCTATTGTGGGATTTGATGAGGGGCTTCAAGTTATTTTACATGAGGGTGTTACCAAATATTGGAAGATTGATTTACTTTGGATTTTCTCATATGACTCTACTCTTGAATTGCATGATTTTAAACTAGCATTATGCATCCGCCAAGTGTTTGATAAAATATCCAATTAATTTTTAAGTTAAAGATGATCTATTGTATGGCTTATGAGTCAAGTGACTTTATGATGATTAAAGGAATGTATGTATATGTTGAATTCATGAAAAGTAACTCATGTGTTGCAAGTTGACCACACCTTGTTGGGGGTGACATGCCCAATCACCTTATGAGGGGGTGACAAACCTTGACCACCTTGTCAGGGGGTGACATGCCCATACTACCATGTTGAGGGGTATATACCTTTACCAGCTTGTCAGGGGTGACATGCTCGTACTACCACATTGGGGGGTATATACCTTGACCACCTTGTCAGGGGTTGACATGCCTGTACTAGCATGTTGAGGGGTATATACCTCAATCACCTTCTAAGGGGGTGACATGCCTTGGATTCCAAGTATAGGGTTGCTTGGTCTATGATGATGTTCTCTTCCAACACATGTATTATGTTCTATATGAGCATATTTTATTTTAAGCATTAAGCATGCATTTCATGTTGCTAATATACTATCTCTTGTTTATGTATATGCATTTTAATTATGTTGTCTATCTCTTATTGCATTGTATCCTACATACTTAGTACATTCAAACATACTAACGCATACTCTATGCCTATATGATGTTACCATGTAGGAACTGGAGCCCCTCAAGATCATCCTCCCGTGTCTAGTTGGTCATCTTGAAGAATAGCTATTGGTGAGTCCTCAAGTTAGGGGACACTAGCTTTGTACTCCTATTTTGTTATCTCTTATGTTAAACTTTGATACTAAAAAGGGTGAGCGTAGAAAGTGTCTTGGCGCCCGCCCAATCTATGCTAGAGGTGTTGTTGGACAAGTTATGTAATTATGCTTTGAGCTTTGACTCTTTGATGATTTATGCTATTAAAGACTTTCCTTAATCCCTTTATTCTTGTTTATACTCTGTTATTGTTGTTTACTTTGCTTCCGCGACCAAGGATATGTAAATAATATACTAAAAGGCTTGTTTGAGGACCCTTTGGGTTCTGATTCACTGTGTAATGTCTAGGCCCTACGCTTGGATCGTGACAAACTTGGTATCAGAGTACTAGATTTCTAATAATGGTTCTCGACATACAGTACACCGTGTCGATTAGAGTCTTATTCATGGTTATGAAGTGCACCACAACTATAAGTAAGAGGCAATGAGCCATTTTATGAAATATTTCCCTTCTTCTTTACTTATGTCATGCTATAGAAGTTTAAGTAAGGTTTTCCCCTAATGAAAGTTCTTTGCTATTTTAGATCATGCCTATCCCAAGAGGAAGAAGAGATCGTCCACCGAAAGAACAACTGACTCATGAAGAGTTCTGAGATGCCATTGCCATGTTAGCTCAAGCTTTAACTAATCAAATCAACCAAGGGGTCCAAGCACCTTTACACTTACCCCGGCATCTAGGGTAAGATATTTCATGAGAATGAACCCATCGGAGTTTCATGGATCTAAAGTGGACGAGGATCCTCAAGAATTTATTGATGAGGTGTACAAAGTGTTATCTATTATGGGTGTTAGATAAGAGAAGAAAGCAGAGTTAGTGGCCCATTAACACAAAGGGGTGGCCCAAATATGGTTTACTTAATAGGAGGAGGAGAAGGGGAATAACAATGTGATCTTTTAAGAAGAGTTTAAGGCGGCATTTCTCAATCAATTCTTCCCTCTTGAGCTAAGGGAGGCCAAGATGATGGAGTTCACAAATTTGAAGCAAGGTGCCATGAGTGTGAGGGAGTATGCCCTCAAGTTCAACCAACTCTCTAAATATGCTTTACAATTGGTGGCCGAGCCAAGGTCTAGGATGAACAAGTTTGTGATGGCTGTATCCAATTTATGAATGAGGAGTCTCGTGCCACCATGTTGATAGGTAATATGGGCTTGTCCCGACTCATGACTTATGCCAAGAAATTGGAGAGGGAAAAGTTGAGAAACAGAAAAGGTAATGAGGTTAAGAGGGCTTGTTTGAAGATATATTCAAAGGTCCCAAGGGTGGCCGATTTCATCAAGGATAAGGGTCTTCCAATGCTTCTAATAGGAGGTTTGTTAATGATAACCTAATGGTCCAAGGAGGTGGTAGTGTGGCGCCTGAACCTTTATTCCCAAGATAAGGTATAGGCCATGATGGCCTATGTTTGAAGGACACTAATGCTTGCTATAGTTATGGAGAAGTGGGTCACCAGATGATTGATTATCCTCGTAATCAACACAAGGGTAGAGATGGTCATCCACAAGGCCGAGGTGCAAATGTGATTCCTAAGGGAAGAGAAGGCCAATAAGGTGGTGCCCCATGGCACAATCGGTTCTATGTTTTTTAAGGGAGACAAGGGGTAGATGAGGTGCCCAATGTTGTCACCGGTATGTTAAAAGTCTTTGATTTTAATTTGTATGCATTGATAGAGCCAGGTGCCACTATTTCTTTTGTTACTCCTTTTGTTGCCAAAACATTTCATGTTAAACCTGTTGGTCCATCCATTATTGCTAGAAGGGTCTATAGAAATTGTCTCATTTTCATTTTGCATAAAATATTGCCTTGTGATTTTGTTGAGTTAGATATGATGGACTTTGATGTTATTCTTGGAATGGATTGGTTAGATGCATATTATGACTCTATTGTATGTAGAAGTCGTAGGGTCAAATTCCAATTTCCTAATAAACCCATTCTTGAGTGGGAGTGTTATGATATGGTGGTCAAGGGTAGGTTCATTTCTCGCATTAAAGCCCAAACGTTGATTTCTAAGGGGTAACTTTATAATCTTGTGAGGGTTAGGGATGTTGAGTCCAAAGTCCTTCCTATAGAGTCAGTTCTAGTGGTTATTGAGTTCCTTGACATCTTTCCTAATGAGTTTCCATGTGTTCCTCCCGAAAGGAAAATAGATTTTAGTATAGACCTCCGTCTCTACACTTAACCCATTTGTACTCCCCCTTAGCGTATGGCCCCAGAGAGTTGAAGGAGCAATTGAGGGATTTATTGGAGAAAGGTTTTATTAGGCTTAGCAAATCACATTGGGGTGCGCCGGTGTTGTTTATGAAGAAGGATAGTTCTCTTAGAATGTGTATTAACTATCGGTAACTTTTTCCATCAAGAATAAGTACCCTCTATCAAGGATTGATGATCTTTTTAACCAACTTCAAAGGGATAGTCACTTCTCTAAGATTGATCTTCGTTAAAGGTATCACCAAGTGAAAGTGAGGGAGTGTGACTTTCCCAAGATGGCCTTTTGGATTAGGTATGGGCACTATGAGTTTGTGGTCATGTTTTTTGGGTTGACCAATGCACCAACTATCTTCATGGATCTTATGAATAGAATCTTCAAATCCTACATTGATTTGTTTGTGGTGGTATTTATAATGATATCTTGATCTATTCTGATAGTGAGGAGGAGCATTTAGATCACTTGAGGGTGGTGTTACAAATTTTGGGGGAAGACAAGTTGTATGACAAATATGAGAAATGTGATTCTGGTTGAAAGAAGTTACCTTTTTAGGTCATGTGGTATTGGGTGATGGTATTAAGGTGGATCCTAAGAAGATAGAGGCAATTAGAAATTGGCCTAGACCTTTGACTCCATTAGACATTAGAAGCTTTTTGGGCTTAATGGATTATTATCGGAGGTTTGTGAATGGGTTCTCTTCTATTGCTTTTCTATGTCTAAGTTGACCTAAAAGAAGGCAAAATTTGTGTAGACTGATAAATGTGAAAAGATTTTCCAAACTTTTAAAGATAAGCTTGTCTCTTCTCCTATCTTGTCTCTACCGAAAGGGTTGGAAGTGTTTCTTGTGTATTGTGATGACTCATAATTGGTTTGGGTTGTGTTTTGATGCAAAATGGTAAGGTGATAGCTTATGCCTCTAAACAAGCAAGGTGCCATGAGTGTGAGGGAGTATTGTGTTTTGATGCAAAATGGTAAGGTGATAGCTTATGCCTCTAAACAACTTAAGGTGCATGAAAAGAATTATCCTACCAATGATCTTGAATTGGCTGCCGTGGTATTTGCCTTGAAAATTTGGCGTCATTACTTGTAATGGGTACAAGTTGATGTGTTTACCGATCATAAGTTGTGATGGCTGTATCCAATTTATGAATGAGGAGTCTCGTGCCACCATGTTGATAGGTAATATGGGCTTGTCCCGACTCATGACTTATGCCAAGAAATTGGAGAGGGAAAAGTTGAGAAACAGAAAAGGTAATGAGGTTAAGAGGGCAGTAAGGCTAATATTGTGGCCGACGCTTTGAGTTAGGTGTCTATGGTTAGCGTAGCTCACGTTCATGATGGGGGCAAAGAGGTGGGTAAAGAGGTTCATCGGTTGGCTAGCCTGGGAGTTAGGTTGGAGGAGGTTGATAATGGTGCAGTAGTGGTGGTTGATGGTTCTAAATCTTTATTGATTGAGGAGGTGAAGGTAAAGCAAGATCTTGACCCCGCGTTGTTAGAATTGAAGGCCTTGGTGAGAGATGGTCAGGTGGAAACTTTCTCCCAAGGGGAAGATGATGCCCTTAGGTACCAAGGTAGATTGTGTGTGCCTTGTGTTGATGACTTGAGCAAGAAGATTTTTGATGAGGCTCATAATTCTTCCTATTTTATTTACCCCAGTTCTACCAAGACGTATAGAGATTTGAGGAAAGTGTTTTCGTGGGGTGGTATAAAGAGAGGCATTGCTAAACTTATATCTGTTGCCATAATTACAAACAAGTCAAGGCCAAATATCAAAGGTTGGGTGGCCTAGCCCAAGATATAGAGATTCCTACTTGAAAGTGGGAGGAGATTAACATGGATTTTGTGGTTGGGTTGCCTAAGACTAGAAAGCATTTTGACTCAATTCGGGTTGTGATTGATGGAATGACTAAGTCGGCTCATTTCCTACCAGTTAAGACTACTTATGGTGCCAAAGATTATGCTAAGTTGTACATTCATGAATTGGTTAGATTCCATGGGGTGCCTTTGTCTATCATATCGCCTGAAAGGGAGATAGATTTTAGCATAGATCTCCTTCCCGATACTCAACCCATGGGGTTCCTTTGTCTATCATATCGGATTGTGGTGCTTAATTCACTACTCACTTTTAGAGGTATTTCAAAAGAGGTGTTGGTACCAAGGTTAAGCTTAGTACGACCTTTCACCCTCAAACGGATGGCCAAGCCGAAAGAACTATTCAAACTCTTGAGGAACTCCCCAAGGTTAAGCTTAGTACGACCTTTCCCCCTCAAACGGATGGCCAAGCCGAAAGAACTATTCAAACTCTTGAGGACATGCTTTGAGCTTGTGTTTTGGAATTTAAGGATAGTTTGGATGATCATATTCCACTCATTTAGTTTGCTTATAACAATAGCTATCATTCAATCATTGGTATGGCTCCTTTTGAGGTTCTCTATGGTAGACGTTGTAGATCCCCAGTTAGATGGTTTAAGATGAGGGATATGGCTTTGTTAGGCCTGAAGTTTTTATGGAGGCCATGGAGAAAGTGAGGTTGATATAGGAAAGGTTGAAATAGCCCAAAGTGGACAAAGTTCCTATGCCGATGATAGGAGAAGGGAGCTTGAATTTAAGGTTGGTGATTGGGGCTATTTGAAGGTCTCACCCATGAAGGGTGTGGTTCATTTTTGTAAAAAGGGTAAATTGAGTCCAAGATTTGTGGGTCCTTATAGAGTATTGAGAAGGATTGGTAAGGTGACCTATGAGTTGTAGTTGCCCAATGATATTAATATAGTTCATCCGGTCTTTCATGTATCTATATTGAGGAAGTGTGTGGGTGCCCCAAGTGAGTCTATGAGTTGGAGTTGCCCAATGATATGAATATGGTTCGTTCGGTCTTCCATATGTCTATGTTGATGAAATTTGTGGGTAACCCTAATGCTATTGTACCTTTGGAGGTAGTTGGTGTTATAGAAGAAAGTTTGACTAATGAAGAGGTTTCGGTAGAAGTTCTGGATAGACAAGTGAAGAGATTAAGGAACAAGGATGTTGCTTCTGTCTAGGTCCTTTAGAGAAACCAACAAGTTGAAAGTGCCAGATGGAAAGCCTAGCCAGACATGCAAAAGCAATATCCCTATAGCTTCCATTCTACTCTAGCCTAAGGTACTAATTCTAAGTTCTGTATATGATTTCTAGTCTTATGTTTCAGCTCTTATGTCATTTGCATGCATTCATGTTTATGTTGACAAGTTCATAGTGATTTTAACACTTATGTTGAGATTTTTGATAATGGTGTTTAAGTGCATTGTTGCATTCTTGGGGCTGATTTCTTCATTATTACTCTTCTTATGTACGCTTCTTTGACATTCGAGGACAAACGTTTCCAAGTGGCAGATATTGAAATGCCCTTAAAAGTGCCAGAAAATATACCTCGAAAATGCCCATAATCATAATTTCCGTATATCTCAAAATCTGTACATGATATAGAAAATCTAACTTCATATTCTTGATCGGGGGGAAAATTGAGTGGGAAATGGGTATAACCCTGATTTTAGAGCAACCGTAGCAAAATTTGACTTTTCTATGTTTGCACAAAATAGTAGGGGTGCGCGTTGGCTTCGACGTGGTGCCGTCGCGGAGCAGTGTATTTTTTTGCCAATTTTCTTATATTATGATATGAGTGTACATTATCATCGCAAAATAGTAGGGGTGCGCGTTGGCTTCGACGTGGTGCCGTCGCGGAGCAGTGTATTTTTTTGCCAATTTTCTTATTTTGGCCTAAGGCTTAGGGATCTTGAGCCTAAGCCTTCTTATGCATAAAAACACCTATACTTAGTATTTTTCAACCCTATATCATTCATGATATTCACCCAAGCCCTCTCTAACACTTAGCCAAATATTTCACCCAATTCAAGTGTCCCAAACTCACTTCCGAATCTCAAGAAATTCATTCAAGCTTTAAGTTCATCAAGAAAATTCCAAAATTTAAGGTATGTGGGTTTCAACGATTGGGTCCTTTAACCCATAGTGCCCAACCTTCCTTTTTATGAAAATAACATGTTTTTAGGTTGTATTGCTCATGGGTTTTACTTATTATGGATTATTCTTATAAACATGTTGGGGTTTAGTGAAATGTTGATTGGAAACACATGTTTTACCTATGTTAAGCGTATACTATGAGATGGTTTGACTATTGTGATTATGCATGTTTTGAGCTATGAAACTATGATCTATTGTGGAATTTGATGAGGGGTTTCAAGTTATTTTACATGAGGGTGTTACCAAGTGTTGGTGGGTTGATTTACTTTGGGATTTCGCACATGATTTCACACTTGAATTGCATGATTTTAAAATAGCATTACACACCCGCCAAGTGTTTGTTAAAATATTTGGTTAAGGATTTCTGAATTAATGATGATCTTTTGTATGGCTTATGAGTCAAGTGACTTTATGATGATGAAAGAAATATTTGTATGTGTTGAATTCATGAAAAGTATGTATAGTGTTGCAAGTTGACCACACGTTGTTGGGGGGTGATATGCCCAATCACCTTGTGACAAGGTGATAAGCCTTGACCACCTTGTCAGGGGTGACATGCCTATACTACCACATTGAGAGGTGTATGCCTTGACCACCTTGTGAGGGGTGACATGCCCGTACTACCACATTGAGAGGTGTATGCCTTGACCACCTTGTGAGGGGTGACATGCCCGTACTACCACATTGAGAGGTATATTCCTTGACCACCTTGTCACGGGGTGACATGCCCGTACTACCATGTTGAGGGGTACATACCTTGACGACCTTGTCAGAGGGTGATATGCCTATGCTACCACATTGAGGGGTATGTACCTCAGTCACCTTCCAAGGGGGTGACATGCCTTGGATTCTAAGTACTAGGTTGCTTGGTCTATAATGGTGGTTTCTTCCTACACTTGTATTATGTTCTATATCGTGATACCCCGTAACTACATGCACTTTTGTACCCATATTTCAAGCCTTATTTGTTTAGGTGGGGAGTGTATTACGGTCGTGGGAGACTTCTAGTACTTTGACGAGTTATTGATTTCCCTGTGAATTGAGTTTTGGGTGATGGTTTATGCAAGAGTCAACTTTAAACAAGAATCAATTTTAGCACACATGGTACAGGATGACCGAAAATATGTCATATGGAAGCTCTTTGAGTTAGCTTTCCAAGGCACTTGGTTTCACCTCATTCCGAGTTCGCATGAAGGAGTTATGCTCGTCTTTGTAAAACCCTCCCGTGTAGTGATGCCATACGGGCCGTGTGGCATCTCATGAGCCGAGTGACTTGCCTAGGGCTTAAAATGGCCACCCTATGACATGACACACGAGCCATGTGGTATGGCACGGGCCGTGAGGCCCTCCGTGAGGCTTCTCGAGCGAAATTTTTCTAAGTGTAAAATTATCGTCTCGTAATTTTTGCAAAATTTTCTAAGTATGGTTTGACAGACCAATAAATGGACCTTGTGACTTCATATGGCCTGTGAACCACTCTATGAGGTGACACTGGCAAAAAATTCCAAGTGTTTTACAAGCTTCCAATTTCCAGCAATTGTCTAAGTGTTGGTTCACGGGCACTCCATATAAACTATAGAGTGCCACACGACCCGTGTAACCTCAAGTGAGATAACACTTTATTAATTTCTCTCTCTATTTCATTAATGGTATTTTCATGAATTTAATCCATTCTAATGAACTTTTTAGACTTCCAATGCTATCTTAACCTCCCTGAAATAACCTCGAAAAGTGCCCGAAAACGTGTCTCGGAATGCCCAAAATATTTATTTCAGTGTACCACAAAACTTATTTCAAAAATCAAACTTCATATTCGTAATCAGGGGTTCAAAATTAGTTGAGGAAGGGTCTAACATCG
>DF365488.1:480-11839 GCA_000787875.1 Solanum virginianum
AATCCTACATCTATGATTATTTTTCCACTCTGATAATTATATGTACTTCTGTTGTCTAAGTTCATTTGATTATTTTGATGATGGTTTTTACTTCCTGCTTTACATATTCGGTACGTCTTTCGTACTGACCCCCATTCCTTCGGGGGCTATGTTTCATGCCCGCAGGTTCTGATGCATGAGGTAAAGGACCTCTAGCTTAGGACCTTCATCTGCTTCTGATGAGCTCCCCTACTCCGGAGCTACTTTTGGTATATTATGGTAATACTTTGGTACTTCAGATTTTATTCGTTTTGGGTATGATGGGTGCCCTCTACTGTCGTTGGATTCTATGTGTCTGTATTAGAGGTCTGTGGACATGTGGTGACTGTGGGTCCTATCTGTTAGCTTCTATCTCGTGTATATATGTTTGATATGTAAGGCTTAGACACCTGTTTGAACATTCTGGATCTCTGCTATGTTTATTAGGCGGCAGGACCACAGCGGTGACCTTGTCGGCCTGCGTTTATGCATATTTATGTTTGTGATTTGTCTGTTGGTTCGAGGGACTCTTCTATTTCAGATGGCTGGTCAATAAAACAGGGGAAACTCTGCCAAAATTTCTGTAAATTATAAGATGGTTTACAGACCAATTATCCCTTAAGACAAGAAATGGACTTACCTCTTTGCATCCACTTTACAAGTCTCCACTCAAGGACGAATTCAAAAGAGAATCAAAATTTTACTCTATGGGTCCTACATCAAGGGAGACACAATGTACATGCAACTAATCCACCCCAAGCATAACATCAAGGTCCACCGCAACAAATACAACAAGCAACAAGGCAATAATAGGATCACCAATGAGGTAGACACAAATAATAGTTCGGGACACACATGAAATCCACTAGCAACCAAATGAATAATGAAAAAAATAGTGGCACAACAAGCCCATCAATGCAAACACATCAAAGCCAAAGAAAATTCAATATACTCGTAACAACATCGGGCACATTATCCCTTTTTTAAGCAATTTGATCAACATGACCACCTTGATCGGAAGGTCGACCATCTTTACACTTCATTCGAACATATGGACAATTCATTAGCTTATGACCCACCTTACTACACTTATAACAAGCATTGGTCTTCCTCAAGCATGGCCACCATGGTACTTTCACACCTTTGACACTTGGTATTAGTCATCCCACCAATAAGTCTTTCACTCTTATTGCATTTACGAGGGCAATCCTTTACCTGATGACCCAACTCTCCACAATCATAACAAGCATCAGTAACTATCAAACATGGGCCATCATAGAACCTACTACATTTTGGGTACCTAGCATAAGTTACCACACCACCACCACCTCTACATTTGGAATTTTGGAACTTACCCCCAACAAGATCCCTCTTGGCCTCACTACCCCTCCTCTTACCATTGGAAGTCTCGACGGTACCCACTTATTGACCGAGGTGAGTTTCCAAGTTTGTCGCTACTATGGCTACTTCCCATAGAGCATTGCAAATCTCTGCATTAATCACATCACCATCTTAAGTAGCTCGAGACATATCCTGAAATATAACGATTAGGATTATCAAAAAGCCCTAGGGGACCTAACTCCATCGCATGACATAGATCATGAAGATGTAAAACATTTCCTAGAATGCCTCATAACCTCCTATTCATAGTTGTGGCACGCTTCACAACTATGAATAAGACTCTAATCGATGCAGTGTGTTGGATGCCTAGTATCTAACAACCTAGTGCTCTAATACTAAGTTTGTCACAACCCAAGCCTATTGCCTAGACGTGACACGGTGAATGAGGAACCTGAATGAACCCCAAACAAGCCTCTTATCTTATCATTACACATCATTAGTCATGGAAGCATTTAAATGACATACAAAAGTAGAAATAGGGCAATGGCACTAAGGGGAAAGCTTATGTAACATCATAATGAAGAGACAAAAGAATCAAGGCTCATATCATAGATACATAGCATGTCCAACAATACCTCTAGTATATAGATAGAGTGGGGGCCAAGACAAAGCAACTGGGCTCACTCTCATAGCTAAAGTAAACAATAAAGAAAGTGTCTTAATATATAATAAGAGAAACTTAGATTAAGGTCCCCAAAGTAGAGGACCCACCAACTAGCTTGAGTAGTACCGAACTAGCCACGTGGAGGAGAAGGATGATCAACTTGTGTACCGATTCCTACAAAGTGATATCATGTAGGCAAGAATATGCATTAGTATGTTTTAATATACTAAGTATGTAGGATGCAATGTAATAAGAGATAAGTGTTATAATTGATATGCATAATTTAAGTAATTAACTAACATATAACAAGATGACACGCATGTGTGATGCTTGCAGTAAAGGCATGTTTCATATATTATAATACGAGTGTGAAAATAGACCATACTATAGTGGATTGTTGTACCTACCACCTATGGTGATTGAGGTACAAACACCCTAATAGGTTACCAGGTACAAAACCTTTGATAGATTGGAGGATAGTCATACCCTACCTCCCATGGTGCCAAGGTACAAACCTCTTGGAAGGTTAGAGGATGGTCACACCCTACTTCCCGTGGTGGTTAAGGCATACCCCTCAATTGGCTATGGTCAATTCAACACTATATAGAGAAATACCATATACATACTTTCCTTCTATCATAATCAAACATCATATAAATACTCTTCTTTCATCATCATAACATCATTCATAACTTAAGACATCCATTGAGCCTTCAATTCCTCAAGAAATTGTAAATGAATATTTTATCAAACACTTGACGGGTGTGTCATGCTAATGTAAAATCATACAATTCAAGAGTGAAATCATATAAGAAAATCCATTATAAAACCATCAATCAATACCTAGCAACATCCTCAAGCAATATATATATATCAAAACACCTTTTCAAATCTTATAATAGATCCAAGATTTTTAGCTCAAAACATAGCAAAACAATCACAAATTCATATAGCTTTAACATAGCTCACAGACAAGTCAATACTCGTAAACTCATTTTAAAATCAACTTTAAATCATCGAAGAGTAAAAAGGAGGTTAGGGCACCATGGGTGAAAGGACCCAATAGTTTAAACGAAGATTAAAAATGGAGATTTGAAGCTTGAGGGAAATCCTTAGTTCTAGATAAGGTTTCGAGACTTGAATTTAGGAGTGAAAACTTTGGCTAAGTACAGGCATTTTCACATTTTGGAACACTTAGGCTCAAGACCCAAAAGCCTTGGACCGATATAGAAAAAATTGGACAAAATTACTCAGAAAAATAGCACTGAAAGCCAAAGAAAATTCAATATACTCGTAACAACATCGGGCACATTATCCCTTTTTTAAGCAATTTGATCAACATGACCACCTTGATCGGAAGGTCGCTAGTGACGCTTAGATGCAACTAGAATTTACCACTTCAAAATATTAAATTGTGAATCATTCGCTCAAAAATTAGGGTTAGACCCTTTTCCCCCTAAATTTGTCCCCATGAACAAGAATATGAAGTCGAATTTTTGATATCACACATGGATTTTTAGATATGTGGAAATTATGATTCCAGGCACTTTTGAGGCACATTTTTGAGCACTTTTGGGGTCGTTTCACTCTTCATCTTTGTACTTGAGGGTTAGCCCGGGATATGTCTTGGCCCCCGATCCATCTATGTAGAGGTATTATTGGACACCTTGTAAACCTCTTTACAATATATGATATGAGTTTATGGTTAAGTCTATGTTATGTATTTTATTATCTTTAAGTACTGATATGTGACTTCTGTTATGTTGATGAAAAGATCCTAAGTCCCGAATTACCCCCATACCGTGAGTCCTACTTTTTCATCCCTTAGAATTATGTGTTGGTTATTGATTATGCTTCAGAATCAATGATGCAAGTTTTGGTATCTTGAGGCTTATTTGGGGACTCTCGGGTTTCCATGAGCCGTGTCACATCTAGGCTCTAGGTCCGAGTCATGACAAAGATTGTATTAGAGCACTAGATTTATAAATGGTCCTTGGAGTCCAACATGCCACATCAAATAGAGTCTTATTCATTGGTGTGAAGCACACCACATATATGGATAAGAGGCTACAAGGTGTTTTAGGAAATATTTCACTCTTCATGATTCTTATCATGCCATGGAATGTTTCATAAGATTTTCTATCTTCATCTCTCCCTACCGAATAGGAAAAGTTACTTTGGGCTTGTAATACAATCCAAGTAAGGACAATATTGTAGCTGATCTTACAGATGAGGTTAGACGGGAGTTGGTAAAGGGTGTGCATTGTTTGACAAGCTTGCTCCTTCAAATACTCGCAGTTATTTTGGGTTAGCTAGTTATTATGAAAGGTTTGTTGAAGGTTTCTCATCTATTGCACCTCTATTCACTTAGTTGACTCAATAGAAAGTCAAGTTGGTAGGGTCGGATAAGTGTAAGAAGTGTTTCCAGACATTGATAAGTTGGTTGACATTGGCTCCTATTTTGAAATAAGCGGATGATTTAGATGGGTTGGTGGTATGTTGTGATGCTTCTAAGATTGGGTTGGGTTGTGTATGTATACGACATGGTGAGGTGATATCATATGCATTAGGGTAGTTGAAGGTGCATGAGTGAATTACTCGACTCATGATCTTGGGTTAGCAGCGGTGGTATTTTCTTTAAGATTTGGAGATCCTATTTGTATGGGGTGCATATTGATGTCTTCATCGATCACGCAAGTTTGCAATAGATATTCATTCAAGGGACCTTAACTTGAGGCAAATGAGAAAGCTGGAACTCCTGAAGGGCTATGATATAAGTATACAATATTATCCCCACAAGGCAAATGTTGTAGCTGATGCTCTCAGTAGGCTATTCATAACTTAAGAAAGGGCTATGATATAAGTATACAATATTATCCCCACAAGGCAAATGTTGTAGCTGATGCTCTCAGTAGGCTATCTATGGGAAGTGTGACTCATGTTGAGGAATAGAAGAAAGAATTGGCAAAAAGGTGCCTATCACATAGCTAGATTGGGGTGTTAGGTTGACCGAGTCTAATCATGGTGGCCTTTATGTTTAGAATGGGGCCGAACTTTCAGTGGTTGTCGATGATAAGGCTAAGTAAGATCTGGATCAGTCATTGGTTGTACTAAAAAGGTCAATTGCTAAAGGAATAAGGTGGAGGTTTCCCCCCAAGGGGGAGATAGTATGCTTTGGTATCAAGGTCGATTATGTGTTCCGGGTATGGGTTATCCTAAGAGGGTATGATCATGAGTAAAGCCCATAACTCTCATTATTCTATTCACCTGAGATCTACTAAGAAGTACTATGATTTGAGAGAAGAGTATTGGATGGTATGAAGAAGGATATAGCCGAGTTTGTATCTGAATGCCCTAATTGTCAACAAGTGAATATAGAACACCAAAGACCCAGTGGTTTGACTCAAGATATTAGAATTCCTACTTGGAAGTGGGAAGAGACGAACATGAATTTTGTGTTGGGTTCGCCTCTGACCCCAAAGCAATTTGATTCATATTGGGGTATTGTTGACTGGAGGACTAATTCAGTTCATTTCTTATCAGTTGAGTCTACTTTCAATGTTGAGGACAATTCAAACTTTGGAAGACATGATGAGGTCTTGCGTGTTGGAATTCAAGGTTGATTGAGGTGATCTACCATGTATTGAGTTTGCTTATAATAATAACTTTCATGCTAGCATTGGTGCGGTGCCATTTGGGTCTTTGGTGGGATGGTTTGGATCAGATGAGATGACTTCTATAGGCCCAGGTTTACTGCTGTAGGCTATGGAGAGAGTGGGATTAGTTAGGAAAAAGTTGAAGATGGTTCGAAGCCATCCAAGGTTTTTACTTAGATATTAGAAAAAGGGATCATGAGTCTGGTATTGGTGATTGGGTGGATGTCAAGGTATCACTTATTAAGGGTGTGATGCATTTTGGAAAGGAGGGAAATTAAGTTTCCCGGTATGTAGGCCCTCATGAGATTGTTGTGCGATATGGGAATGTGGCCTTTAGATTAGATTTGCCTTCAGATTTGAGTTTTATTCATTCGGTTTTCTACATGTCTAAGTTGAGAAAGTTGGTTGGTGACACTAGTGCTATTGTTCTTTTGGAAGGCGTTGAGGTTGAGAATAACTTATCTTGTGAGAAAGTCCCGATTGAGGTCTTGGATGGGCAAGTGGAGAGGCTTTGCAATGGAGACCAATATATTAAAAGTGCTATGTGGGGAGTGGAATCTAATAGGATTCAATGACACCTCTATCCTTTCCAATCTACTCAAGCCCATGGTATTAGGTTTTCATTCTCAATAGTCCTAATTCTTTCGCTCTTGAGTCTTATGACATGACATACATACATGTGCACGAAAATGATTTATCTTATGATGTTTTAAAATGATTTGAATATGTTTTGATACGAGTTTTAACGATTTGGTGATTTTCAAATGGTGAATTATGCATTGTATCTTGTAATTGGAAGTTTCATGTTCTAATTCAAGCCTTTCAATCCTTGTTCTTCCACATTTGGGGACAAATGTTCCCAAGGGGGAGATTATGTAAGGACCAAGATTTTTCACGCTTATGTATGTTGTGTAAGGTCGTCATGGGCCTCTTACGTCAAGCCAAATTCAAAGGGATTTCCCTTGGCTAAGTTTGACACAAGTATCGGTAGAAGGGTCAACTTTAAAGGAGCATAAATTTTAGCACTCTTGGAAATGGGTGGCCCAAGGTATGTCAAATGAAATCCCTTTGAGTTAGCTTTGCAATGCACTTGGTTTCACCTCATTGCAATGTCGGATAAAGGAGTTATGATCGTTTTCATGAGATCCTCCTGTGCAGTGATGTCACACGGACAGTTTGACGGGCAGTGTGACGTTGGACGAACCATTTGGATGCTTGGGATGGAAAAGTTCCATTTTTAACCTAAGCAATAGGAAACCCTTTGAGTTAGTTTTGCATCACACTTGGTTTCACCTCATTCCGATGTCGGATGAAGGAGTTATAATCGTTTTCGTGAGACCCTCTTGTGTAGTGGTGTCAAACGGATAGCTTGATGGGAAGTGATGCCTTTGACAAGCTATTTGAGTCAGCTGGGACTGGAAAGGGCCATTTTTGGCAATAAGGAAGGTTACATGGCTAGTAGTATGGGCCATGTCACTTCCCACTGACCGTGTGGATGGGCACAAGGCATGTCAAGGGAATCTTGTTGGACTTGGGGAAAATTTGGTCAAGGGTGGTGCCACGGGCAGGCTTGATAGGTCATGTTGGGTTTGACGGCCTGTGGCACCTGGACTTGAAGTGACCTGAACACATTTTCATGCCTAAGTGTGGTGTAACGACCCGTGAAGCATCACAAGACCCGTGAAGTGGTCCGTCAAAGTGAGGAGACGTGAAATTTGTCTAAGTGTTCCCAACTCCCATTTATTTTTCTAAGTCCCTTTTGATGGGCACCGAACAAGACCAGTGGAGTGCCACACAGCTAGTCAAGCCTTCAGTGGAGCAACACTTTGCTAATTTTTTTCCTCCGTTTCACTAATGGCGTTTTCATAAATTTTATTTATTCTAATGATCTTTTTGGACTTTTAATGCTATCCTAACCTCCCCAAATGGCTTAAACCCTATTCTAAAGGATCAAAGTCATTACTCTTATTTCAAATACACTCTCAATTCTTTCAGTAGCCTCCACCAAGACCCCAATACAAATCCAAGGAAACTCAAGAACAAGTTTTGGATTCCAAGACTCACTTCCAAGTTTCCATTCTTTTCCAACTGAATTCCAAGGAACTCAAGATCTATGATATGTGAGTTGATCCTTGATTCGTTCCAATCAAGGAGACCTAAAATTATTTTCAAGAAAACCTACATGGGTTTTGCTTACTTTAATTTGGGGTTTTGAATATTATGATTCCTAAAATTGTATTGATGTATGCGTAGTGTATATTTGATGATTTTAATGTGATTTAAACCATTATAAGAAGATTTAGTTTGGGTTTATGAAATTACAAGTATACATGTTCCTTTTCAAAAGCTTGGTTATGCATGGGTGAACTTATGTTGGATTTAAATATGGATTTAATGGTGTATTTACTTCAATTTCACCTTATATTGTTGATTTTAGATTTAATCCTAATTACCCATGCCATTCTCTCATTATTCATAGCATATGCATTCATGTACATGGATTACTATGGGAATTATGTATGGGTTAAGCCCAATTATGTTCTATGATATGATTTTGATAAGATATTGGTTATGATAATATTGTGATCACATATATGTCTTTGGTTTTGGCTTTTTCAACATTTTGGGTGGTTTCACCTTTTTGCATATGAATGGGCTATTTCTATGCATGAGTATTATGACTATGAAACTATGATTTTGGCATTTGAGCCTATATATGAATTATTATGAATTTTGCTTGGCTTTTCAGCCCAATTATGCATTGAAATAATTTGGAAAATGACAATTGCCTCTTTGAAAGTATGTATATGTATATTATAAGTATTCTTGTGGGATGACGGCTTAGCACTGATGGATTGAGCGGGGAGTGCTCTCTTTCCTTGAACTATATGCCTAGCGTAGGGTCCTTTCCAAAATAGGATGCATTTTCGTAAGAAAGGTTTCTTCATATGAAATGGGATGTGTTCCTGTAAGGTGAAGTATGGTTTATCTTTGGCAAGTAGACCACCTCTTTACCGGTGAAGGCTATTCATCGGGATTCCAAGTAATAGCTCGCTTGGTCTTACTCATGTCGAATAAGGTCACATCCCCACTATAAATATAAGCATCATTTGCATTTCATGCATCAAGAATTTCATGGCATCTTGTTATATTTACATTCCTTATTATATATCTCTTTCGATAGTATGTGACCTTGTCATCTAACATTGATATGTAGGTTTCGGTAAATTGCATGCATTGCACACCGCATACATAGTACATTTGAACATATTAGCACATACTCTTGCCTATATTATTTTTACCATGCAGGGACCGGGGACCTTAATCATCCACCGTTCGACATTTAGCTTAGATTCCAATTTTTGTTGTAGTGGTGAGTCCTATCTTTCAAGGACGAACCACCACCCATCTATCTATGTTACCTCTTAATCTTTGTCCTTGAGGGTGAGCCCCCGGTATGTCTTGGCCCTCGACCCATCATGTAGAGGCATTGTTGGACACCTTGTCAACCACTTTACGACATATGCTATGATTTTATGGTTAAGTCAATGTTATGTATTTGGTTATCTTTGAGTACCGATATTTGACTTGCTCTTATGTTGATGGAAAGACCCTAAGTCCCGAAACATCCCCATAGAGTGAGTCCTAATTTCCCGTCCCTTAGAACTATGTGTTGATTTTTTATTATTCTTTCGAACCAATGATGCGAGTTTTGGTATCTTGAGGCTTGTTTGGGGACTCTCGGGTTCCCATTGTTCATGTCACATCTAGGTCCTAAGTTTGGGGTCATAACATAATATGAGCTAGGCTATCCATGGATACTCTACTTAGAGCATCGGCCACGCGTGTCATATCTAGGCCCTAGGTCCCGATCATGACAATTTGTATCTGAATACAATTTGTATCAATGAATAAATTGAATCAATAAATATAATTTATATCAAAATACAATTTGTATCAATGAAAACAATTTGTATCCAACTACATATTTTTGAAGAAGATTCATCTAACTGAATCAAAAAATACAATTTGTATCCAAATACAATTTGTATCAATGAATATAATTTGTATCGTAATATATATGTCTTCGCATTTTGTATCACTAAAGAGGATTTGTATAATTGATATTTATCATTTGTATTTGTATAAACGACTGTTAACATTTGTATTTGTTTAACTAATTATTATAATAATTTGTATGTGTATCGAGAGAGAGGAGGACAAAAAAGGCGAGAGAGAGAGAGAAAGAGATAGAGAATAAGCAGGGAGAGCAGAGAGGCAAGGGAGAGATGACAGGTAGAGAGGCATGCGAGATTATAGAGACAGAGGTGAAAGAGAGGAAGAGAGGAGAGAGAAATTAACAACAAAATTCCAACTACAGTTATAAATTATAAGTTTTTCAAATTATAATGATATATTGTAAATAAATATCACACATTTGCCTAGTTTCGTAGTTTATCTTTTTTTAAAAAAAATAAATTTATACCACTAGACATAGCATCTAGCAATTTTTATTTAAATAAAAAACTCAGTAAAAATAATTACAAGCAAGAAGGGCTAGACCTTACCTTGCCAAATCTAACGAGGTAACGAACCTCTACTAATTAACAAGCATGAAGAATATAAGAGCTAGAGAGAACTAGGTATTATATGATCATCATAGAGTTTGTAATATACTCTATGATAACAATACAAATGATGACACTTAAATAAAGTAAAAACACAAAAGCCAAGAAGAAACTTGAGTTATCAACCTCAAAATTCTCTTTACAGATGTATGAAATAAAAGGATAGATAGCCCATCTAAATCAATTTGAAGTACTTCCCTTTTTACATCACTACTTCCTAGATTTGTTGGACCTGGTCAAACCCATTGATATTGTCTTGTAATTCTTGTCATGACCCAAGCCTAGGGCATAGATGTAACATGGCGCATGGGAACCCTAAGGGACCCCAAGCAAGACTCTTAACATATCATTACACATCCTTGGTCGCGTAAGCAATAAAATATAATAAGAGTATGTAAATAGGGATAAACGGGGGTAAGGGACAACTTTCATATCATAAACATCAAGAGTCAAGACAGAATCAAAGCTCATAGCATTCTACGTAACATGTCCAACAACACCCTTAACTATAGAACTTAGCGAGGGCCAAGACAAGAAACTAGGCTCACTCACATAGTCAAAATATACAATAAAGAAAGAGAGTTGATATACTTGACATAAGAGCGTAAACATTGTCCTCAGAATGGAGGACTCACCAACTAACTTGAGAGAGAGATCGTACTAGCTATGTGGAGGAGGAGGATGATAAACCGAGTCTCCGGTCCCTACATGGTGACATCATGTAGGCATAGAGTATGCATGAGTATGTTTGAATGTACAAAGTATGTAGGATGCAATGCAACAAGAGACAAGTGACATAATCAAAATGCATAAACATAGGTAATGTATAGCATATAACAATATGGCATGCATGGAAGATGCTTGTAGTAAACCATGCTTATATAGAAAATAATACATATGTATGGAGTGACCATTATCAGTGAATATCCAAGGCCTAACCCCCCCTTGGAGAGGCGAATGAGGTAGAAACCCCTCAATGGGTTGATGTGGTACAAACCCCTCAACATGGTTGATGAGGTACAAACCCTCCAACATGGTTATCAAGGTACAAA
>DF365487.1:2747-15073 GCA_000787875.1 Solanum virginianum
GATTTTTCGGAAAACTAATTAATTAGGTGGGGTATTCTATGTACGTCATGTATTGAGTGATTAAGATTAATTTTAGGTATGATTAGAGCGATAGTCAAAGAACCGATCGGTTGATGATTTGACTGTCATTATCGGATAATCACCTAATCAATTTAATTAATCAAAATATTAATAAAAATGAGCTAAGCTAGTTGAAATAATATACGTATTAGAAAAAAATAAAATTTTCATTCAAGAAAGAATATATTCTCTTCACATATAAATGAATTATTATGCACTAGGAAAGTGACAAATATTGAATTTTACATAAAGACAATTTTAATTAATATTATTGTAAGTTATGCCACCTTAGATGGGTGATGTATCTGGAAAAAGAAATGAAGTGATGTTGATGCAAATTATATTGTCATTGTTTAACTGAAATATTAAACAAGGAAATTTAATCAAGATGATACATAGGATGATGAAATGTTTTTCACAATAATAGAAACCAACAAGTCAAAAGGTTAATATATAGTGAATGTTAATATTGTAGATATGTAACATAGTATATGTGATAGTTATACTTGTGTATGATAACAATAATGTATCCAACGAGATCACACAAGTGAGATTTGGATACAATAGGGTGTACAACGAGGTTGTTTCTGGTATACACTCGGTTCAAGAGAAAATATTTTAAAATAGTTTTAACAATTGCAAAAGTAAAAACTACTATGAAAATACTAAAGAAAAGAACCGTATTGACAAGTGATAGCAAAAATTGTAAAGATAACCAAAACATAACTTTCAAAGATTGTGTTTAAGTAATAAGTATCTATCCTTAATCTAAGGTATCGATTTCAGATCCTTGATACGTAATTGTCTTTGATATAGAACAATTTACCTCCAAATTGATATTCCCTCTGTTTACTTTTACTTGTAACTGTTTCGTTTTTCGAGTCCAACTGAACTAAATTTCAAAGTTAAATTAAAGTAACCAAATTTAAATTTTGAAATCTAAAATTTAGATGGTTGAAAACTATACGAAAAATACTATATGTTGCAATCCTTCTCATATTAATATGATGGAAAAAATACATCTTAAAATGTTGGTCAAAGTTTATGTAGTTTGACCTCTATAAATGAAATAGTGACAAGTAAAAGTGAATAAAAGAAGTAAAATTTTTCTATGAAAATAAATTAAATTAGTCGTATTTCAAAATAGATAGTATTCAATATCGACTGAAAAGTAAAAAAAAGTAATAGTCATATATTATAATCATGTATTTCACCACTGGAAAATCTCAAAAAAGAAAGAAGCAAAAGAATAAGGGATAATAAAAAGTTGATAAAGAGTAAAGTGAAGAATATGAGTATTGATTAAATACTTGTGCGCGAAGTGCATTAGAATAAAGTTGTTTTTTTTTTAATTTTTTATGATAAGAAAAGGGAGTCTTTATCCCTGTTTTTGGGGGTAACCCATTGATGGCTCTCTTGATGGTTCAAATAAAGCCATAAATCACATCAATGAAAAGTAATATTGTACTCTTTAGTAGGCCATATTTTCACCCATTCTTTGCCTTTTAACCTCAGTCTTAAAGTGGAGTTATTGATGGTTTGAACTCTCAAAGTAAAGTTCATATCTAACTGGATGAACAGTGACTCTATCCATTTTCTTTTTTAAGGGTTCATTTCATGTCCACCGATACGATACCAACATATTCAGCGTAATAAAAGATAATATTTGCTCATTTTTATGCCTTTATCTTGTGAAGATGGAAATTTTTTCGATAGAGATTATCTGCACTAATAATATCTATATATAAAAAATTATTATAGTATGATTAAAATTTTCATCAAGAGATGTCAAAATACAAAATTAGTCTGTACACTCATTAAAAAGTTGGGGGAGACCGAGGGGTGGGGATGGAGGTGGGGGGATGTTAATATAGAGTAAATATAAGTAAAAAGAAGTTTTTTTTTTTAGCCAAACTAAATAATATAATTTTTCAACCAATTTAATACATGTAGTTTCATCACTATTATCAAGTTAAATTGATCTATAATAGTAATGAGTAATTCTCTATATTAAACATTATATGATAACCTAGAAAATATAATAAATTAGTAGTAGAAACTCTCTATTTTCAACTGATAGAATCATCAGAAATATCTGAGTTTTTACACTGTTCAAATTTATTTTGAGCAATTGAATTATAACTTACTAAAAAGGTTTCAGACGGAATCAGTTGAAATTTATCAGTAATTAATTGTATTGATTATGCAAAAAATTATTTATACTGTCAGTATATAAAAATATTTATTATTATTATTATTTATTTATTTACTTATTTTTTTGATGTGTGTATGTTGTGAAACTTTGGTATGAAGTAGCAATAGGTGGTTAGATGGGTCCATATTGAGTAAGTATGATTCATGGTTTGAATGGTCAAGCTTCAAATGATTGGATGGTGCTTGTAACACATAGGATACCATCCCTTTTATGTGCTTCTATATTTTTCTTTACCCTTTTTGAAAATTCAAAAGTTTTGGTCTTAGAGTTTGATATAATTAGGGCTTGACCAATGACCACCTTAGTATTTACCCAAAATATGGTCCATCAAAGGAATTTTATATTAATTAAAAATGAGAGAATGAAAATTTATCACCCTGGTTCTGTTTTTCTGGTGTAGATTTTCATGGAAAAAAGGAGCTAAATGTAGCAAAATTTCTTGTAAAAACTTTAATAGAAAAAAAGGGGAGAGAAGATTAATGCTGTAAAATAACTCCTTATAAACCATAATTTTTTGGGTTGGGTAAGCAACAAACCATAAATGTGAATGAAGCACAATCTATTAATAACTATTTAGAACATTCAAGAACTTGTGAACTCTTTTTTTATTTGCCCATTCGGTATTTGATGTCCGCATTGGAGCTCGACTACTTTAGATTCGTGTTGCGTAGGACCCATTCAAGGGAAGGACTCCTGCCAAGGGTTTTTTTTTCATACACAAGGCTCGAACTTGAGAAATTTAGTTAAGGGATGAGTAGCCACATCCACCGCATACACACTTTTGGTGATACTTGTGGAACTTTAATAATAATACATATGTAATTCAAGAGCTGCAAGGGTGGACCTATCAAATGGCGTCTCAAATTCAAAATCCATAGCATATTTTTTTAGTCGAACGTGTTGCACAAGATTTGCTTAATTCAATTGATTTCGCTGATTATTACATTAGAGTAAAGTTTATCCCGTGCGCATTCAAAGATCAACAACTACAAATTTTTTCCATAAAACAAATGCAGCTCTAAGAGCCAAGAAAAAAAAATAATGAAAATTAATCAACTTGGTTGTATTTTTTTAGTAGATTTTCATTAAAAAAAGGAGCTTAACGTAGTAAATTTTATTTTTAGAAAACTTGAACGAAAAAAAAAAGGGAGAGAAGATTAATGCTGTAAAATTCAATATAAACACACAAAGAACATTTTCAAAATCATAACTCTTTGGCTTAATAAGCAACCATCAAATGTGATAATAATTGTTAAACTCATTATCTTTTTTTTTTGGGTGTATATTTTGGGGGGTGGAGGTGGGTGGGTGTTTAATATTTATGTAAATGAAGCGCATTTTATTAGTAAGTGTGTTGAACATTATTAAAGTTAAAAAAAAACGTAATTCAAGAGTCAAGAAAGAAAAACATGTCTTCATAAAAATATGTTCTTACATTATAACAAGTGAAAAACCATGAAAGTTAATGAAAAAGTAAGGTAAATGGAGTATCAGTAATTCTTTTATCCTTAACCAGAGGTCTCAGGTTCGAGTCTTCTTGGGTACAGAATTGTCTTTGCTAGAGAGCGTTTTACCCCCAATATGAAACTTTTCAACGTGAATCCAGATTTAATCGGATACCAATACAAATACCAAACACTGAATAAAAAACCCCAAAGAAAAAATATTAGTAAAATTCACAAAATAAATCACCACTACTAAAAAATAAAAATATAGGATCAAATTCATAGAAACCAACTTGGTCCTTTTCGTTCTCATTGCTCTTTCCAATAACAGAGAAATGATGTTTTCTCCTTTTCTTTAAATGAAGTGGGGTATGTTAAGTTGAAAAAAGAATTGAACATTTAATGTCGTTTCAAAATTTTTATTCCTTTTAAGTTGAAAAATAATTCTTACGAATAACTCAAGACTTAATTTATGAAAATGATTTTTTGAAATTTAATTTGACTACGATAATTTTTTGAAAAAAAGGTAAAAACTATCTGACGCCAAACAGGCCCTAATAGGCAGTGAGGAGTGATGGCAAGGGTTCCCATTTAATCTAGATTTTAAATAGAACTTATATTCATTAATAAAAGTTTAATTATGGAATCCATCAATTTTAATTTTAAATTATGAAGCATTCATTATATATTCGCTTAATTACGGGCGCATCAGAATAAAAAATTAATCAAATCAAATATTTTTCAAGCTATGTTAGAGATTTATTGTTTTTTGTCCATGAAAAAGAAATAAATGCAATTCTTTTCTTGCAGTTTTTTCACCCTTAAATTTCTCCTATGCAATTATCCTTATTCTCGCACTTTGCTCTTAAAACTGTAAAAGAAAAATATTTTTTTAATATATCATAAATTGAAAATTTACTTCCTCACTTTTTCCCCCTTACTTTGTACTATCGTGAAAATTCTTGAAATCTTAGAATAAAAGCGTTCAAACATCTTTAGCTTAATTCTCAAAAGCTTTTTTGCGAAATTAAAACTTTATTTTTATTTTTTACCATATATAAAAGCTCATGTACATCCACTAATTTTAATCAGGACAATTTTAGATTCACTTAAGAAGTATCAAAAAGTACTAGGTCTTTTTTTTTTAACAAAATTTTTTTAATCATCCATTTGAACATTTATTCTAAAAATAGAGTTTTGCGCTTAATTCGTACACCAAAAGTTAATATCAGTGATGAGGATTGACAAAGTTTTATTAAGAAACTACCTATCTCATTAACCATTAATGTGAGACTTTTTCATTCATTTTTTACATCTCACCTTACATCCAAGACAAGAACAAATTTAATTTAGGGGGTCTAAAATTAAGATATGTCCTAATATAATATCATATAACTTTTAAATTTTAGTCGTCAAAAACTAAAAAAAAAAAAAAACTCGTTCAAAGTTTACAACAAGAAGATTCATCGAAGTGAGCAATTTTCATTCTATTAACAATTCCTTTAGAAATTTAAAGTACCTAATTAATTTTTTTTTTTTGTTGCATAAATAACTTTTTTGAAGTATGTTATTAATTTTTTTTTTGGTTGAATAAATAACTTTTTTTTTTCCTTTCTTTTGCAAAATACAACACACACCATGATTGTACAAAAAAACCAAGCGTGCGCTTAGCACGTACAAGAAGCAATTAATTGTTGCACAACAAAATTAAAAAAGAAAAAAAAAAGATGATCTTTTTTTTTTTCTTTTTTCCGGTTCTATATAGTCTCACCCTCCGTGCACTCTCCTCATCTTTGACTCTATTCATTCTTCTTATCTCTCCATTGCAATAGACACATAAATTAAAAAATAAATTTATTTACTTTCTTCTTCACTACTTCATTCAGTTATCTTATTGCTTTTCTGAGGATAATAAGCACTTTCACTACTGTGGTAAGTCTCTAATTTGTAAACAAATTTGTGTTGATTGATTTTTTTTTTGTTTTCTCTTATAATTCATGATGTTTCTTGGTTTTGATGAAATGGGGTGTCTTTATTTTCTTGTTTTGTTTTGGTAAATTGGATTTTGGGTTATAAAGTTCAGATTTTTGGGTGTTTTCTGACATTCTTGAATGGGGTTTTCACTGAGATCTAGTAAAAAGAGTGTCTTTTTTCTTTTTGAGATATAGAGGATAGTGATTGACTGTTATGCTATAAGATTTTTAGCTTTAATTTCTCTAGTTCTGTAATGATGTGTTTGGTAAGCTAATGAAGAACAGAAAAATAGCTCACTGTAGTTCTACCCTTTGACAAAAGAAATTGTATTGCCCTGTGTTCTCAAGAAAGAATGACTTTATAAGTTTTCATAATAATACACCCCACGCCTTCTTATAGTTTTATCTGTGATCAATCTTCTTTTATAAGATTCCTCTTTTTCATTTGGTGTTTATGAGTTTAAAGCTGATGTTCTATGTGGAAACTTTCTTACAGGAACTTAGAATTGGTGAAGAACAAGAACAATCAGTTGTGGCAATAGAACAAAGTAAAGAACAGCATGCTGTGGTGTAGTTTATCTGTTGATGTGTATCGGAAAGTTATCTCCTTGAACTTGTATTGCCGTGTGATTCTGTAAAATACCCCCTTTCAACAAAATCAGTTCTTTATAATCTCATTTTCTCACCTTTGAAGTCTAGGATTCATTATAATCTCTTTCCATGGGATCTACACGTTTCGTTGTCGTACCTTGTTATGTTCGTAGGATTAGCTGAGGATTGAATTACTTTCATCTTAGTCTTGGTAGCATTCAGCCTTACAATTACTTTGTGAGTTTGTGGGGAGTGATTTTTCCTTTGTCATTTCTGTTGGAAGAAGTCCTTTGTGGTGATTGTTCAATCATTTTCTTGAGGAGATTGTTCGGGATTCTTTTGTTTGTTGATTGTTTTGCTGGAGGATTGTGGTGTTGTATTGAGTGAAAGGGTTGGGAACAAGTAGTTATGGTGTGCCAAGCAGCTAGTCAGACGAGATTTCGGGCATTGAAACATGAAAATGGAATTGATGGGTCTGCCACCATAATAGTTAGAGTAATAGCATGCTTTCAACCTCTCCAAGATTGCCAGGTCAGTGATGGACATTTTGAATTCTTGAATAAGATTCTTTTATCTCTTTTGTCTACTGGAATCCTTGCTAATCGAATAACTTTTACATGATGAGATGCCTTGTTCTTCCTTTGCTTGTTGGAAGACACCTAATTTCCTTTTTGGTTTTGTGTATTTCAGGCTGAATACTTCCGTCATTTGCTTAAACCTGTCACGTAGATCAATCTTTCTCGTTACCGCGTTCAAGTTAAGCTGGAGTTTTTAGTTTTTCTTTATTTAGCAAGAGTACAAGAAATAATCAGCAATTCGTAGTTTCACAGTTGTTTAGAACTGGTACGGTTTGCAACCTCTTTACTTTTTACCGATCAATTATGGCTAGAATTCATCTGATAAGTTTATTTCGGTGCTTTTATCTGATGTTCAGGTGATTATTAAGGTTGAATGGAAAAAGTCTTTGTCTCTTCATTCCATCATCAACATTCTGATCTGCAGTTAGCCCATTTGAATTTTTCGTATCCACAATTTGATATAGGGCAGCAGAATTCTTTTCCTACTTACATGACTCCTCAGTCAAATGAGGTTCCTACGAATGGGAATTCTCCGTTTTTCACTTTCTCCGGGTTGCCAGAGTCGAATACAAACTGGCCAACAGAAACTTGCAATTGGTTACATTATTCGCCTCAGTTATATCAGGGCTTTAATCCTGTGTCGACTGCTTTACCCAAGGAGAAGTTTGCTCCTCGAGCACTTGAAAATTTGGAAGGTAACAAACTTCCTAATGGAGGCACCACATCTTCTCAGAAGAGATTCCTTGTGTTTGATCAATCTGGTGATCAGACAACTTTGATCTATAATTCTGCTAATGGTACTCCCGTACAATGCCCGGCTTCTCTGAATCCAAAAGCCCCAGCCCTTTGTAAGGAAGATCCAGAGATCAAAAGGAATGAAGCTTCTCCATTTGGGCATTTCTTTGGCGATGAATATTATGAAGAAAACAGATATGATGTCGAAAGCGAAATGCGTGAGGATACTGAAGAACTGAACGCCCTGCTCTACTCTGATGATGATTATGATTATTCCGAGGATGATGAAGAAACAAGTACTGGTCACTCGCCTAGTACTATGACCACTCATGATCTGCCAAAGTTGTTTGACGAAAGGGGTGAAGAAGTAGCTAGTTCTGCTGGGGCAACCAAAAGGCATAAACTGCTTGATGGTAGCTATGATGCACCAGAGCTCAGGGATACTGCAACCTCCACAAAAGCCTATACGTGCTCCGACTTAGATGATGATGCACAATCCAGTTGTGGCAATGGCCGTGAACAAGATTCAGGAGCACCAGGTTCTCCATCTGGGAAAAAGAGGCTGAGAAAAGATAAAATTCGCGAGACCATAAGCATTTTGCAGGAAATAATTCCTGGAGGAAAGGGAAAAGACTCGATGGTTCTTATTGATGAAGCAATCCACTACTTGAGATCCCTGAAGGTGAAAGCCAAGTCTCTTGGACTTGATTCTCTTTGAGCTTCAGCTCGCCACTGGTCATATTATTGAGTTACTAATGATATTTCTTCTTATTATAGCTTCGTGCTGGTCGGAAGTACATATTAAAGGTTTTGAATTAATAAAGTTGAATTAGAGTTTGAATGGTATAGCAAAGGGTGGCTGATCAGAATATGCCATAAACAAAGTAAACCAGATTGGAGAATCCCTTTTAGAGCCTTTATTCCATCATTGGGAGCCATTGGCTATGGCTTTGTTCATCAGTGGTTGTGTCTTATTCATGTCTTCTTTTTAGATAAGGAGGGAACTTCTCGTCATGCTTCGATAAAAGGTGGTACATCATAAGTTCATATCTTGACCCTCAAGAGAAAAAAGTTGTTTCTGCTCATTGGAAATGTGTTTAGCTTGCCCACATAATCGTTCTTTGTCTGTGTGAACGATATAAGGTCAGTAGGACCGTGGAAAAGTTATAGTGCACGCTTGGTGGCTAATTGGGGTCCCAAATCTTATTTCCTTGCTCTTTTTTCATTGATACTGTCACATTAATCCCTCCTGGTCATTTCCTTTTCTTATCTCAAAAGGCAGGGCAGTTGCATGTCGATGCGTCTTCTCTTTTGGTTACATCAGGTATATGTTGTGCTCAATGGATTTTGTCTTGGATAATATCCTATCATGTCTTGAAGAAACTGCTGCTGCTACTGTTTGACACATGACTAGTTTGAGCTTAGCTAAGCTTCTTGGTTGTGTAAAAAATTGTAGTGTACTATTGTGAGTTTTGTAAGTAAAACTATCATGTTGTGGTGTTTGTTTGTGTTGTGAGAATATTTATTAACTGTGTTTGGTGGTGGTGGTGTTGTCTTTATGCCTATGTATTTACGTAGCATGCACGCATTTTGGCTCTCAGTGTGAAAGAAAGTGATGTGTTTTTCTTCTTCATATATATTTATGATTCCTTTGTAAATGGATTGGGACCACATGTTTGCATTATTTTGGGTGACGAAATTTCAACACTTCCAATTGCATGCGAGGGGGCCCTCCATTGGTTGTCCATCTGTACTCTCTCTTTAATTATTTGATCAAAATGAAACGGAGTCTGAATTTGAAGCTTTATGGCGTTAATAACAATAATATATTTGGTGAAATTAATCATAAAAAGCAAATGATTAGTATACTTATGGTGTTACTAGACTAAATTAATACTAATTTTATATTATATTGAATAAATTTCTCAAGACAAATTCAAGATTTGAACGAGAATTGTTGGAATTTGTCTGTCTTACACGCCAGTGGTATTAATGAAAATCTCTTCAAATGCACCATTTTAATAATTAAATAAATTATTGAATGATTCAAAAATGTGATTTGGTGAAATAGTCGAGGTGGCTGTTTGGACACTACTTTGTTGTCAATGAAAATATGATTCTCGTGATTTTGTACTATTTGTTTACTTAATATGCTTCCAAAAAAAATGAAATGACTTTGAGCATATTATAGTTTAGGAAATGGAAATTCCAAGAACTAAATGGCCCTATAAGCAAACGTCAAAAGCATTTGAAAATGATATTTAAAAATTGGGGAGATGTACCTAACATTGATTATAATTTTAAAAAATAGACACGTAGCAGGTAGTAATTGATATGGACAAAATATTTAATATGCTGTAGAATACGTGCAATTAATTGATTGATTATTTATATCAAATTTCAATTCAAGTTTATCATATTAATTAAGTGATTGGTGAAGTGAAAACATACATTAATTAGTTATGGTTGAATGATAATTGTGTATATTCAAATACATGTTATACATTAATCTTTGAGATATAAATATTCAATACCAATAATATTTTAAAATCTTATTCTATCGGGCCAGTATAAAAGGAAAAATTATGTACTAAGCAAATATTTAATATGTATTTATATTATATAACTATAGTTTGAAAAAATTATAAGTTATAGTTAGGATTTTGTTGTTATTTCTCTCTCCTCTCTCTCTCGCCTCTCCTCTCGCCTCTCTCTCTCTTTGCAACTTCTTGCCAGATATACAATATATGTATATCTTTTGCATATATATAATTATTTTGATAGATATACATATACAATTCGTCTCTCTCTACTCTCTGCCCTCTCTTGCTCGCCTCTCTCCTCTCTCTCGATCTCGCTCGCCTCTCTCATCCCCTCTAGTTCACATAGCCAAGGTTATGTTGTGTAATTTTGTAAAATATAATTATTTGACCATATTAAGTTTCAAACCTAGGTTATTTATGAAAAATCTCCATAAAAAATGAGAGTTTATTTTAAACTAATAATACGGTATATTGTGTATATACATTTTTGGAGTACATGAATCTTTTGTATTTAAACCGTAAATAATATACACCAGTAATTATCAATAATAAACTTTTCAAATATCTTATGCGTAAATATGAAATCTCCCATATAAAGAACATAAAACTTAAAAAGAGTAAAATCTATAAATAACTTACAAAATTAATGCTATCATAATTTTATGTCACCAAGTGGTGTTATTTTTTTAATTGGAAAACTTACGTGGATATACTATTAAAAAATATTTATCATTTATAACAATAATAAATTTTTTTGTTGAACACTTATAATATATTTATAATACAGCTTTAACACATATTTATAGAAAATTATTTATAAAACATATATAATATAAGTCTTATTGATGTATAATATATTTATCACACTTTAATATATTTATAATACATTATATCAATTTTTCACCAAACAAACACAATATATTTTAAATTACTTATAATATAATTATATTATATTCATAATTTACTTTTAATACAAATATAAAATTATTATAGTATTGCTATATATTACTATTAATAATAATAAATAAAAATAATAATTATTTTTTAGAAAGTACTCGTAGCAGCGTTGAGGCTTGTGATGGAGCCAGGCAAATATGGGCCTGTCTTTTATCCAAATGGACCTGTCTGGATTTTGGATGCCAAATGCACATGGATTATTGAGACCCAAAAATGAAAATGTTTTTGTTTGGTGTATATATGTGAATGTCAATTTCCCCATAAAGTTGTTCTTATTTCTCAAGGGTTGAGATGTTCAAAATCAAAGTTTAATTGATAAGTCAATTGTAAGAGATATTGAGTTATCGAATAAATAATTGAGAAACAGATTAAAAATTTATAATTAATAGCTTATTAGTGTGGGGGTGAAATATTTAATTTCCTTATTAGGTAAATCGTTAACTCATTGAAAATTGCAATATCTACATTTTTATTTTAGGTCTATTAGCCTCATTTAATATTTTACCATAATTTATAAGGATGATTATATTTTTTTTCTTTTGTCAGTCGTAATTCCTAAATAGCTAATTTATTTATTTTTCTATATTATATTGCTTTATTCATTTTATATAAGACAAGTGTTAAAGTTTTTTTAATACGATTTTTTTTCTTTCACCATTCACTATCTCACTGCATCTAAAATAATAAAAAAGAAGTCATCTTTTTTGTAATGCGTGACTATGTGTTCATTGGAAAAAAATAACATAGAGATTAGAGGTTAACCGATACATCCTCCAATAATCATCTGATTATTATTAATCTATTACCGAATCAATCAATATCTTATAGGTTGGTTAATAGATTAGTAAATTTAAAATTCGATATCCGATAAGTCAAATCATTAAGTGAAATAATCCACTCAAATCGATATTCAATATCCGATAAGCAAAATCGATATCTAAAGTGCATCAAATGATTTTTCCTTCAATATATTTTCAAAATTAAATTTATATGAGCTCTTTGTCCATCTTTACTTGTTCACTATACTATTTTGGGATGTTCACCAATTCTTATTCAGTTTATGAAATCAAAAGATAATTTTACACGGTTTATGAAATCAAAAGATGATTTTATATTTAGTTCTTAATTTACCTTTATTATTAATTATAATCATTTTCACATTATATTTTTCAAGGCACTGTATTTATATTTATCATATTCAATTGATGATGTGATAAAATTATCTCGAT
>DF365487.1:15167-25944 GCA_000787875.1 Solanum virginianum
TCGTTTACTATTTTTTAATTATTATATTAAGTAAATAAAGAATAAGTAAATATGAACGGTGGGAGTATTTGAAAATTTCACTCTTAAGTTACAATAATGTATATTTCAAAAATATTTGAGAGAGATTCAAAATCCAAATGATGACAGGTTAAAAGTGGCAACAGAGAAAACTCAATAGCAGTGACATAATGAAAATTGGTTCGTGGCTTAAACGTGGAGATAAACGTCGCCGTATGACAACAACCGACTCATCTCTTTTCTTCTGTTCCTTCTGCTTCGTATTACTGCTCTCTGATGATCGCTAGTATATTCACTCAATACTCATCTTCTTCGAATCTGCCAACTTTAGGGTTTACAAACTCTCTCGATTTTCAAATGGAATCACTCTGTTTTCGCGACGGCAACATTACTAACTTGATCAACAAACGGTACCTCCACCTTCGCCATGTAAGACAAATTCTCAAACCTCCTCTATCAATTAAGTACTTCTTTTCATTTGTTATTCGTCCTGTGAAATTGCTATTCAGTTAGTTAAGTGATTAATTGTGCCTTGTTAAATTATTAGACTTATTATATGCCTGATGAGGTTAGTTTGCTAGGAAACTGGTCCTTGTGGATACTACATTCATTCTGAATGTAATTCCAACTGTCTAGATAGGGAGTTAAATGTTGAATTTTACTTATTAATCATGCCTCACTCATACTGGATTATATCTTCTATGATGTTATGGTTTAATACAATTATAAGGCTGCACTATTGGTGAATTGAATTTGAAAGGGGAAGGGGAAGGGGAAATTTTATGTGCGTTGTTTAGTATTTTGTTTCGGATAGTAGAGCAGGTGATGCTGAGATTGTGTTGGCTACGGAAAAAGATATATATGTACAAATATATGAGTAATGAGTAGAAGTATTTATGCCAATGGAAAATATCAGTCTAGTTGTACTAGATTGAACAAATTATGACACCCTAGAAATACTTGTTCAAAAAATGAAGAAAAGAGATATCCTGAAAATGTTTCATATAGTGTTTCTGAAGCAGCTTAGATTGAATAAAGCAAGCTTGGGGATGTAGATAGATGGCCTCGTATCGACTGTTTGAACCCGAAATATTTGCAAGAACAATCTTCTTTCTTTTTCTTTTTTTTTTTTTCATAAATCTAAGAAGCTCTTCTTAAAGCCCCCACTAGTGACCTGTTTTGGAGTTTATGAGTTAGGTATGAAGAGAAGTGTTTTACTGATAAAGAATCTAAAGTAATTTTTAGGAAATTATCTTTTGTTCTATTTTCCACTATTTGGTAAGGTGTTGGAGTTTGATCACATTTGGGTAATTTAGGAAATTGATAGACCTCCAAAGGCTGATACCATATGATGACTGGATTAGTCTTCCAATTGTCTACAACTCCATATTTAGCTTTGATCATCGTGCTCCATAAACTTTGAGGCTCTTGAGAATACTTCCATAACCATTTCAATTTGAGTGATTTATTGTGATACTCCAAGTTTCTTATTCCCAATCAACCTTGAGCCTCGCGGAGAGTCACTTCTTTCTAGTTGACCCGGTGAAAAACCTCTCTCTTTGTTGCCTTCCCCAAAAAATTCCTTTTCATGCTGTCCAATATTTATTGTTCTTGGGTTATTTTTTTTAAGTTATGATGACAATTCCTTTTCTCTATATGCATTAGAACGCTTTCCCTATTATTTGTGATGTTTTCATTACTTATGTTTACTCCTTTTAAATATGCTTTTATATGCATTATTTGAGCTGACAGTCTTTCATAGACGACCTTCATGAGGTAGGAGTAAGATCTGCATACCTTCTACCCTCCGTAGACATTATCAATGGGATTACACTGGGTCTTTTGTTGTTGTCGTTGCTACCCAATCTTTGAATGATTCCCTCAGGAATGGGGAATAGAGACACCGTATAAGTTGACAATGAGTCTAGTACTGAGTTTATCAGAGTTAGCCTTCCCATCGACAAAATTGACATTTCCACCTTTAAAGTTTTTTCTCATAGTTCTCCCATACATTATTCTAGATCCCTGTAGATTTGGCCCCAGTAGCATGCCATGCTATGTAGTATGCTTCACCTAGAATAATTGTCAAAGCCTCCATATTTGCTACTTCGTTACTTGAGAAAAAATGACTCTTTCTCCAGTTAAAATGAAGTCCAGAGATGCCTTCAAATAGAACCAGGATATTTCTCAAAATTCTCAGTTGTTCCGTCTCTACATTACAGATAATCAAGGTATCATCAGCGTGCTGAAAATATGTGATCTCCTGGCTGTTATGCCCATTCATGGCTACCTCAAAGGCTTTAAGGTATCATCAGCGTACTGAAAATGTGTGGTCTCCTGGCTGTTATGCCCATTCATGGCTACCTCAAAGGGTTTAATCCACCCATTATTCTTGGAAATTTTGATCATGTTTTTCAACCCTTCCATGAAAATTATGAAAAGAAAATGGGACAAAGGATCATCCTGCCTGAGACCTCTCTGAGTGGGAAAATAACCTTTTGTGGAGCCCTTGATGATGACCGAATATATGAAAATAGACATACAAAATGCCATCAATTTTACCCAAACCCATCTATTGTAACATGTTAAGAAGTTCCAGCTCACATGGTCATAGGATTTCTCAATATCCAATTTACAAAGAATACCAGACTTCTTCTGTTACTGTCTTGAATCCACTGCTTCATTGGCTATTAGTATAACATCCATTATTTACGTTCCTTTTATGAATGCATTTGTTGAGAGTTTACTAATTTTTTCATTATTCTTTTAAGCCTCTCAGACAGGTCTTCTGCAATAATTTTGTAAATGTTGCCTATTAAACTTATAGGTCTGAAATCCCTTAGATTCTTTGCACCTTTCTTCTCAGGGATCAAGGCAAATGTATGGCATTGAAACTCTCGTCAAAAACCATGAGAGTGAAAACTGTGAAAAGCTCCCGTGATATCCTATTTAAGCATCTCCCATGTACATTATACTTTCTAGCACAAAGTGTTCCACTAGTCTATCCTCATTTTTCCATCTCCTCACTACATTTTGATGGTCAGTTTAAGCCTCTTTGAGAGCAAAGCAGACACATTCCATAGTCGTTTTGCTTAGCACCAAACGTCTCATCTTGTTGCGAGTCTTTTCGACCAATTGGAACCATATATCATTATTGGATGTCCGCTTGGTAGTATCAAGGCTTAAAGCCATTGTTGAAGTACATTCTATTTTCTCCCATGCGTGTCATCTAAAAAATGAAGCCAAGGTTTTATGAAGGAAGTTCACAGTGGGTGAGCTCTGGATTTTAGAAAGAAAGGGGTTTTCTAGTGCAGATGCATCGGAATTAACAATCCCAGAAAGTAGGTGAGAGAGCAATTTCGGGAGGAGTGCCTGGCTGCATTTTTTAATAATTGACCTTATTTCTATTTGCTTTTCTTACTCAAATCAAACTTGTTAAGTTTTGAGAAATCCAAGCCAAAACTATCACAAGTGCTTACAAATAGCAGCTTTCAAGTGACTTGGGTAGCTACACATTTGGTAGTCTTTTGGAAAATTTATCTAATGCTTTTATAGCCAT
This sequence comes from Solanum virginianum, assembly GCA_000787875.1. Classification (NCBI taxonomy): domain Eukaryota; kingdom Viridiplantae; phylum Streptophyta; class Magnoliopsida; order Solanales; family Solanaceae; genus Solanum; species Solanum virginianum. The sequence continues at coordinate 18,745 of DF365487.1, forward strand.
CGGAAATATATTTCTTCACTGGTTCTTGTATGTGAGACCTACAAAGCTTGAGTTCCTTAGTGACTTGGATTACCAATAAGGTTCTGTCTGGTGTTTTTAACCTTATGACTTTCGGCTTATTTTGTCTCACAAGTATATTCTGCTTGGGTTTCTTACAGGACTCTGTTCACGAATTGCAAATGCACTCTTCTTTGGTGAAAAGAATGGCTTTAGAAAGAGAACTAGAGGTGAGTGCCTGGATGAGTCCAATTCTATGGTGAATATTAGTAAGGTGTTTTATCTCAGTCGCTTTTATCTGATTGATTATTTTGCGAAGTTGGGCATCTGTCTGTTGAGAGATTAAAGCACTCACCCCATGCCTTGATTGGAGGACAACTAGTCTACTGTTTACCTTTTTCTTCAAAGTGCAGCCCATGCAAGTGGCATTCTTTTCATTTGCATAAATAGGCGCTTATTTATTTATTTATGGACATTGCCTGGTTCTCCTTTGCAATAAAGTTTGTGCAGGTCAAACCTGAGCAGAATACAAATTTTAATTATTTCAAGATACCAGAACCTTATGTGAGATGATTTTGGTGAAAGATGTGAAATTTCACCTTACTTGTGTTAGAGTTGGTTAAGGAGTAGTTTAATTAATTTTGAAGTGTGACAAACTGACGCAGTGAGTTGAAAGAGTTGTCTTGTCAAGTTGGAAATAGTGTAAAGTAAAAGTGATAAAAAGGGAAATTAGTATTTGTTATGAATGGTTCTAGTTAAAATGTTTTTACAAATGCTTCTGAAGAACACATTTTATAAGCAAAACATTATGCATCTGTATTAGAATTCCTAATATAAAGTTCTGATCCTCTATATGTTTCATCCTTTCTATTTCAATTTACACTATCCGGTATAAATTGTATAATAATAAATCTAACATCAAATTCTTACTGTAAAAAGGGATATCTAAATCCTATGTTGCTTGGACTCTTCAAAAATGTCAATCAGTGCGTGTTGGATTCTCCAGAAGTAGGTACGGCATTGAAAGTAAAGAGTCCGCACAACTTAGTCTAGATCTAGACTTGAAATGTGCACACATGCGAAGGATTTCTCTGCTTCTGGTTCTCAATCTATATGAAGAGAGTTGTCAGATAAGTGACATATTGGTAGTGTCCATTTGCCAGATATATGAATCTTCACCTGACTGTTTATAGAGTTAAATTCATCTTAGGCCAACATAAATGCTAAATAAAAATAAAAGAACAAGAAATTTATTATAACTTAACGGGTTTAAAATCTATTATAGGGCTAAAAGACTCCCTGTAAACAAATCTAAAGTAATCGTTTTGACACAATAGGTGAACGATGATCTCAACTAATTGATATCACCTATATACTTGGATCTTTTTCTTCCATGATGTCCTTTTTTTTTTTCGGGAAGTCTGTATAAATTCCAAGAGATAGTAGGTCATTCAACACAATTTCTTTCCACGTGATTTCAGGTCTGCTTCGTCCCTTTTAACACCTTCAGTCACTATGATTTCACATCTTTTAACTGTTGCATCCGGAGGTCGACGTTGGATATGACCAGACCATCTCAAGCAGCCTTCTTTTAGGTCCTCATGTGTGTGCGCTACTTACACTTTGTGGTGAATAGGATCATTCCTAATCTTGTCTAATCTTGTCTTACCGCATACCATCTTAACAGTTTTCTCGCCACGACAGTCATCTTGTGTGGATGTGTTGGACTTTAGCGGCTCAATATTCCATCTCATATAACATCTGGCTTATAAAATTTAGCGTCGACCCTTTGGTGCACCCGTAAAGTTCCTTGTTGTATAGAAGAATGAGCGGAGTTTGTAGAGAATCATATCTTTTTGTCGGTTCTTTACCTTTTCATATACTCCTCTGTACGAACAAATTTGTGGCCACATTAATGAATGAAAACAGTTACCTGATAAAAAAGAATAACATCTGGCTTCCATCTGTGCTAAAAAATGTGTTTCAACTCGGGAGACATCATGTTATCACATAACTCCCTGCCAACACTTTACCATTTCAACCATCCTATATCCTACAGTAACATCCTACGAGACTAGATATCTGAATTCTTTCCATTTAGACAACACAACCCTGTCTAGTCTCACGTCATGTTCACATTTCTTATGCTGATTAAACGTGCAGAGCTGCACATGAATTATTAATTTCTTTTCTATGTTCACATGTTTACTTTACTAAGGAAGTAAGACTACCACTTAAGTCAAGAACCTTTCTTTGATTTCTTTTATGAACTCCACTAGTCGTCCATGGATTATATGCGCTTTCTGTTGTGTACAGATAAACTTTCGTATCCTTCAGTGTGTATATTTTGTTTTACTTCTATTTAACCAAAGGCCCTTAGTCTCCAGAGTGATTCTCCGTATCTCAGGCTCTTGATACATGCCATCACTGGTTTCATCAATTAGTACAATATCGCCAGCAAATAACTTACACCACGGGACTTCATCGTGTATTATTTTGTTAATTCATCGGTACAAAAGTTCAGTCAATCCCGATCCTGTGTGGTATAAACACACAATTATGGAGAACTCTGTTGTGTGTCCCACTATGTTCTAATGCTAATGACATCTCCTTCAGACATGTATTTTATGACATTTGTTGTATGAATTCATTCCTTCTCTAACACCCACACACTTTCTTCAGGTCAACAAACACTCTGTATATTTTAACCTGTTAAGAAATACTGTTAGTTGCTCCATTGGACTTCTTTTTTAAGTATTATGATGGATATATATTATGTGCTTACAGTCTCAAGGGTTTGTTCATTGCTTAACAGGGACATCAGGGTTGCGTGAATTCAATAGCTTGGAACTCAAAAGGCTCCCTTTTGATATCTGGATCGGATGATACAAGAGTATGATACTCTCTATGCTTCAGTGCTCCTTTTTTCTTCTCTTTTTCTTTCTGTTTTAGATGAACTAAGCTTCTCAATGTGATAGTTGGGTTGGCTTCTAGACTGCAAGATAGCCAGATATAAGAGCTCTCATGGACATGCACGCGCGCATGTGTTGCAAAAAATTGTTGTCTATCAGTAGTCATTTGAAACTCTTGGAGTATGTTTCATATTGATCATTTTTTGTAGTTTTCTTGTGGGAGCCGTAAGTCTATTACCATTCTTTTCAAGTGTTAAAACGTTGGTGACTGACTTGGACAGAGAGAAGTCCTATTTAGTGTCTACTAGAGCACAGCCAGGGATGAGGTTGGGGATGGGGGACCTCATAAGTTGGCTGTGGATTGCTTGTTTGAAACCTTTTATGATCTCTTTGATGATTCTTCTCACTGTACGATTGCGTAATACAACTAAGTGGTAAAAGAGAGTCAAAAATAACTTTGAGATTGCTTCTTTGCTAGTTCTCTTTAAAGGAAACAAGGAGGCTTCAACCCTTTTTTCAGCATTATCAACCTTGTGGTTCTTTGACTATTTTTTTCATGGGTTGGATGTGATCCAGTGAGGGTTGACTCAGATAAAGTTGATTTGATCATAGTACTGGAGGAGACACTTCTGCATCTTGAGACATTTTCATAAGCACAATTGTCTATCTTTAAATGGAAAGATGTTCCATCAAACGATGTCTAATATGTTCAATTGACTTCAACAAATACGTTCCCTACTAAAATCAAGAAAGCAGAAACAGTTGCAACTCATAATCAAAAAAATTTAGGGAGAACCAATAATTTAGAGCAAGATTTAGTTCTGCTTCCTTGGGTATCCTATATCTGTACTTCCGTCATATTATTTGATGTTGCTCACATTTAACCTTCAATTCGTGAAACATTACTATTCTCTAATTTTAACAGAACTCACCAACTAGCCTTATTAGCAAGGGTGGTTATATTTATGGTTAAAAATGTATTTAATATGTACAATAATCTGTCAAGAATCCAACAACAACAACAACAACATACCCAGTGAAATCCCACAAGTGGTGTCTGGAGAGGGTAGAATGTACGCAAACCTTACCACTACTTAAGTAGAGAGGCTGTTTCCGAGGAACCCTCATCTCAAAACCCATGCGCAATCTATCAAGAATCCAGTAGGCAAAAATAATTAGGGGCTAGAGCCCAGAAACTAAAAATTCTGACTCCTCATTTGCGTGTCAGATATGATCATCAATGACCCAGGTGATGCTTGCATGCCATTTTTCAGTGGGGGCTCATTTCTTAAATTTGCTACTTCAATTCTCCTTTGCTAAAATTTACTGATTGCCTTACATAGGAGACCTAAAAGACCGACATGCGTCATAACTGAATTCCTAGAATTAGCTAATTTATATCATTCAACAATATCTGCTAACCTCGATAAATTGAAGTTCTAATTCATTATTATTGAATGAAATCTGCAGAACTCGGTAAGTTGAAGTTAAATGCATAATGTTGTAACTGAAGGACCAAAAGTGCAACCAGATTAAAGAGGGACTGAGAAATCATTCTCTTAGATTTGGGAAAAAACCATTTTTTTAAAAGTAAATTAAGTTTGCTAAGTTACCTTAAGGGCATCCATGGTTTCGTAAAAATGCCTGATAATTTACTCTGTAATGTCGATAGTGCAAGCCACAAGTGACTGCACGTCTAGTTGTTTCAGGTAATAGTTCAGGGAGATGCTTAAACTGTATATGGTTCCTTGACTTTTTGTTAAAACCTGTTCCTCTTACATAGCAGAGGTTAATTTACTTCTTCTAAAAGGAAAGGCATAGACTATCTTCGGACTGATTTTGCTCTGTACGTTGTGACCATAAAAATACATGGGTTTTCTTGGAAAATAATTTGGTGCTCTGTTTTTAAAGCAGTGTAGCAGCTCACTTATCTGAGGTCCATGTTACATGTGCAGTTCGAATATCCCAAAAGGGCTTCATGAATTTATCTGTTCATTTTGCCTAGTTTGACTAGAAACAGTTTGATTAATGAGTTGTAAACAATTAACTCTATACTTTAGGTGAATTGTTTCAAATCAGATAGTCTTCATTTTTCTTGTTCATTTATAGAATTTTCATTTGAGTAGCAGTCAGTTCAGAGAGAAGCAAGATGCAGAGGCTTGAAGCAGAATAAAGTGCAATATCATATGAAGAATATATTTCTGATATTCTTAAGCAGATGTATTTTTCTATTAGTTTTTTTGTGCAATCTGGTTATTGTGCATGAGGTAAATGCGATGCTAGACACAATAGTGGGGGATTGCTCAACCTGCAATTACACTTGATGCACTGGCTTAGTGCAAAAATTAATAAATTTTTTCTATTACTTTTCTATCTCAACCCATTGAAGGCATTTCTGGTAGATATAAACACAATAGTGGGGGATTGCTCAACCTGCAATTACACTTGATGCACTGGCTTAGTGCAAAAATTAATAAATTTTTTCTATTACTTTTCTATCTCAACCCATTGAAGGCATTTCTGGTAGATATAAACACAATAGTGGGGGATTGCTCAACCTGCAATTACACTTGATGCACTGGCTCAGTGCAAAAATTAATAAATTTTTTCTATTACTTTTCTATCTCAACCCATTGATGGCATTTCTGGTAGATTTAAAGCTAGCTCAATCCTTTTAAGTGTTGGTGACTTGCTTGAGTAATCTTTTCCTTTCAATCATTGATACTTTACCTGCATACCATTCTACCATGCCTTCTAAGGAATTAGGTATTATAGTGATTCCAAGTGAGAAAAATGTTGGCGTTTACTATATTTGTGGCATCAATCTAGACTCTGCCTTTTTTTAACCGTGGTGTTTGGACCTCCCACCTCCCACCAATAATGGGTGCTAGACAACTCTAAGGACAAATGGGAAGAAATCACCTAGTGTTTTTGTATTTGTTAGGATTTGAACGTGATATCTCATGGCTCTTTACTCCATTGACCACTGGGCCGTACTCTATGGTGCAAAAAAAATAAAATAAAACAAAAATTTATTCCGTTTCTGCCTGCTCCATTTTACATGTTGCATTGCCTTGGGATCACCTCACCCATGGGATTGCTCTGGGTTTTTTTTTGTTGATGATGATGAGTATTAGCTTTCTTCACTTGGGAGTTCTTTCTTTCTGGTGTCTCCTTCACGGCTCCTACAAGATGGATGATCCATCTCTATATTCGTCCATAACTTGCAAATGGCACTGATTATGAGAAACAAGATTTAAAGTACTAGACATACAAGTTTTTCTCCTAATGATGCCATAGCTACCAAATGATCTTGCATCTTTGAAATTTAAGACCATCATGAATGTGCGAGTGGAAGGGGGCAGTTATCTGACTGCTTCTCTGCCATGCCCTTCGCTGCACTTTATTTTATAGAAGAAAGAGATCAAATGAGAGTGAAAGGAAAGGGCAAGTGATAGAGAGTGTTCTTTGGACTTTTCAAACTTAGCAAACCGAAACATTTTAGTAGCTGAAGGAAGGGAAATCAACTGAGATCTCATTAGTAGTGGCGGGTGAGGGCAGTTTGGGAGTTTGAAAATAACTAAAACGGGAATCTTTGTTCCCCCCACAAATAGGCTGCTTTTTTCAGGAATGCAGTTCAATGTGACAGTAACTGTGTATATGTAGAAATATATCTTCAAAGTTGTCATTTTGAATTGTTCGCTTCAATCACTTTCATGCCAAAAGAGTAAAGTTGGCTTGATGAGAGCTTATGAGGAAGCCAGAACAAGAAAACCAATAATCTCTTTCTTGTCCTTCTACTCAAGGTTTAGGGGCAAAGAGAACTGCTTTTGCTACTGAGAAAGCGAATGGTCAGCGTGAAGGCTCTAGACTTAGCCGAGCGTTAACGAAGCTAGATTCTCATAGCGAGGCGCTTCGAGTTAGCGAAGCGCTGTAGTAGTGCCGAGGCATGAGGTAATGATTACATATTGATTCGAATTAATCTATACTCTCCTATTTTTTTATAAGAACTACAAGTATTATAATGTGTGTCACCATTTGATATTATCTAATAACCATGTATGTAGGGGATAATGCGTGATTTGATAGCAAAAGCAATAAAAAAACGTAATATAGAAGATTATTTCTATTGTGCTTTAACAGTCATTTTGAGTTCTGCTCGTCCATGATACAGTCCAGACAATTAGAATCCTGTGGAGGCGGCTTAAGTTCCACCTTTAATACAACAACAACAACCACCTACCCAGTGAAATCCCACAAGTGGGGTCTGGGGAGGGTAGAATGTACACAG
>DF365486.1:8995-33201 GCA_000787875.1 Solanum virginianum
ATCATCTGATTTCATTCAAACTCAGAATTTTTGTTTTTCCTATATTTTTGTTTTAATATGATGTTTAAGTCAAGTGAAATAACCCACAAAAATTTTCTTAGCACAAACTGGGGCAGGAAAATTTTGTTTTGTTACGTTTTTTTATTGTAGGTGTGACCCTCCGCGATCACAAATCTAGAGATCAATAACGGAGGAAAATTTATTCCAATTGAGAAGTAGAGAACGTTGATTCATGTCAATGATATGAAGAGTCGGTCCGAAACCACAAAGTAGCTCAACATATCAAGATTCAGCCTCCAACTTCAATGCAAAAAACAAGTGTTCAAGAATAGTCTACTAACTTTCCTCTGGAGAGGCATCAACAACTCAATTGAAATTTCAAGTTCAAGCCTCAAACTCTAACTTCAAGCTTAGATTTTGAGATCAAGGAACCCCTCAGAAGAAGACGAGGTGATAAATAAAGATCCAAAAGGAAGACTTGAAAGAAAGAGAGAGACAAGACACGTAGAATAAATAAGATCTTGTACTGTTTCCTTTCAGTTTTATTATCTTCAATGTAATAGTAGGAGCCACGAACCGGAATCTCCACAGGACAACACTCAACTCTTCATTCTATCTATCTATCTATCTATCTATCTATCTATCTATCTATCTATCTATCTATCTATCTATCTATCTATCTATCTATCTCTACACCTATTTGAACTACACGTGACCTGATTCTCTTAAAACCCGAGATATGTAGGCTGCCCGGAGCCAGGCCTCGGTCACTCTTGGTTGTTGTTTATTTTTTTTACTTTTAATAAATGGTTAGGCCAAAATTAGGCACGTTCACTTCTTTGCTTGAAAACTCTTCAAGTTCTCAAGCAAAGAGGGGCATACTGTTAGCACCTAATTTTTGACCAAACCTAAGTTATGTACCTTTTATTATTTAAATATTTATATTTTGAATCTAAATTAGATATTTTTGATTTTATCTTATTTGTAATAACTTTATTTGAAAACTATAAAAATAGAGTCACATTTTAGTGTAAGTTTTGGTTTAAAAAAAAGAAGAGAAAATTTCTAAGAAATATGTTTTTTTTTTAATTTTGATTATAATAAATAATCTAGTATTGTTAGTATTTTCTTAATTATATTTTATGTGGTTAAGTTTTCTATATATATTATAATTTAAAATATTTTTCTAACATTTTATCTTATTTTATTTTATCAGTTTATTTATTCTTCTATTCTTTCCAAAAACAAAAAAAAATAAAAAATAATAAAAATAAAAAAAAATAAAAAGAAAGTAAAAAACTAAAAACCAGCAAATCCTTAAACTACCCACATCCACACCATACAGGTCCCATCTACACCTCCTCCCATGTGTCAACCTCCACTACCCTCAAACCTACTCACACTTCATCATACATATAAACCCACACAATATATGCAAACATTGGAGGGAGAAAAAAAAGAAAAAACACACATACAACAAATATACAATATTCTACACATACGCACAGAAAGACACACACGCAGAAGATCAAGAAAAGAAAAATCGCTTACACACTCAAGCAGCCACAAAATTAAACAAATACAGAAACACACATTTTCCACAACCAAAAAAAAAAAAAAAACCTCAAAAACACAAGTAGAAAAAGGGTTGAGTTCGAGACTTACCTTCGTAATTCGAGTCCGTTATTTTTGATTGTGGTCATTTCTTCTTGTAAATTAATTTTCATAAAAGGTAACACTTCTTCATTGTATCATTTAATTTTCCATATATATAAGACTTGATTCTAATGTTACGAAGTTGTTCAAATTCTATGTATATTTAACTTTGATATTATAATATTAAAATATATTTGAACTTTTTATATCGTTACATTTAAAGTAACATTTGGTATAACGTGTGGCTAAATGTTGCATGCTTAAATGTTTAATTTTTAAACTTGCATGTTCTTGATTAAAATACAAAATATTCATGTTCTAAGAGACATAATTAATTAACATTCTAAATGAAGTTTAATTCTAATGAATTAAGTTTATTTTTTTTCCTAGAAAATGAAATGAAACCAAAAAATAAAATTTGCATCGTATTTTGTTTAGGACTTGTATTTTACTTAGTATAAATAGGTTTTTAGGTTATTTTTCAGAAGTTTTTTCCTAGTACTTAGAGAACTCAATAATTAGATTGAGAAAATTATAAGATCATATTAGAGAGTCTTTGAGAACACTCGTGTTTGAATTTCATCTTTATTCTTATGATTCTTATTGAAGTTAGATTTGCTTGTTCTTAATTCTGTTGTGTAAGTGTTCAATTATTTTTCCTCAATCCACAATTCTTGCATCTACACAAAACATGAGTAGCTAAATCTACAACTAGGGTTGTATGAACCATGAAGAACTAACAAAGTAAAACCAGATAATTCATAACTCTTGAAAGGTGTATATGCATGTATTAATTAACTTTTTTTGTTTTACATGTTTTCTGGTGGTGGTAAACATTAGAAACCCCCTAGTGTTACTGGACCAAGGTAGTAATGAATAGGAAAAAGAAATTAATTAACAAAATTCGATTGATGTGTTCTCATCTAACCAACCAAACTATGCCAAAGGGAGGTTATACTGGGATTAATAGGTAACAATTAGTAATACGAATTATGGAGATGAGCCAAGTCACATAGTGAAATTCAGCTCTCACCTTTGACAAAAGGGCTTGGTAAACATAAGTTACCATCCTGCATGCTATACACTAGAAAAGAATTAGGTTATCCGATGATACCGAGTTGCGGAATCATGTGGAACACAATACCCTAGTTTCTCTCCATCTTAATTTCTCTCTTGTGTTAGTTAGTTTAGTTATATTTTTCATTGATTATTGCAAACCCTCCCCACTCCCCCATTTTGGGGAAGTAAGTTGGTTAACCATTCAAATTATGATCATTGAATTCTCTTGAGTCTACATATTCCCTGTGGATTTGATCCTAACCTTTGTTAGGTTCTATTTCTTGTCAACGATCACTTTATCCACTAAAAGGAGGTGTAACTTGGGAGATATCAAGATTTAAGTACAATGGCAGGGGAATATGGCTAGTCTTAGTTAATTCATAGTAATTCGGGTGTTAATCCTTGGTTCCCTTATATTACTTTTGTTTAATGTTTTCATTCTTTTTAAGGGTGTAAGTGTAGTGTATGCCCAATACTCAGAGTCAAGGCTATAGCTTAACTTCGTTTGACCTAGAGATCTACAAAATGTTGAGAAGAATGGCTAAGACAACGCTAATAAGGCGGCCAATACATCTCTAAATAGGAACAACAATGAGGATGCTGAGAATGAAAATCCACATCCCCTGGAGGACATTGCTCCACAGTATCAGGATTTCAATGCCAATGTTTACCAATGGAACCAATACAGGCTGAATCCTATAGTTATGGAGGTGACTGGAGCTATTGTGTTGCCACCACTACTAGCAGACACAAAGTTCACAGTCTCGAGTGGGTGACTTCAGATGCTGCAAAATCATGGGCTATTTGAGGGCTTACCATCGGAGGATCCTCATAATCACCTACAAGATGTGGCATTCATATGCAAGAGTGTGATGGGAACACATAATATATCTATGGATGCTGTGGGACTTCGTGTCTTACCATTGTATCTGATGGGCAATGTAACATTATTATTATCTAAGCTCCCGTAGAGTTCGATAACTAGTTAGGCAGACTTGAAGAAGACCTTTTTGGAGAGGTACTTCCCTAGATCAAAGAAGCCCAAATTGAAGGACCAGATCAACAACTTTGAGCAACTTTCTGGTGATTTGACCAGTACTACTTGGGAGTTATTCACCAAATGTCTAAGGAGCATCCCTGACTACAAGATAGTTGATAATGCTTTAGTGGAGATTTTCCATGTGCCCTTGATGAGAACAGTTAGGCTTGTGCTGCCACTATCATGGGGGGCATATTCTTGGATCAACCATTTGCAAGGATCGTAGAGCAAATGGAAAGAATGGTCAAGAATAATCATGCATGGGGGCAGAGAGATAGAGCATCTACCAAAAGTTCATGCACTATCAGCATTGGACCAGATCAACCAAAGATCAATGAAGAAATCATACAATAGCTTGCCCAGATTTGCATAGGTTTGGTGGTGATGATGAAGCAAAACTAAGAGCGAGTAAATACAGTGGTTTATCAACCTCCACGTGCACCTATGTCCAATGAACCATATAATGATGAGGACATGTGTTTTGTTGCTGATTAGATGGGGAGTTTCTGGACCAACACCTAAGGGTCCAGTCAGAACTATTAGCACCAAGGTCAACGAAACCAATGTTGGAACTTTAATAAAGATGGATCTTATAGGGACAATTGTAGAGATTACTATGACAAGAATAAGGGTCCAGAGAGAGATGCAGATTGGGGTCGCAGAGCAGGCTTCAGAAATAGTCCTTATGTACCATCACATAATCGTGATGCAGATGCAGGTAGTTCTAGAATTGAGGAGATGTTTCATCGCCTGCGGAAGAAAGCTAAGACACAGGATGAGACTTTGAGGGGCATGAAATCAAAGATTTCTAATACAAATTAGAAAGTAGAGTCCTACTCTGTGGCTATCAAAACTTCTTGAACAACAGTTTAGTCAAGTGTTAACTTAACTTAATTAGCGTTAATAGGGTACACTGCCTAGTAACATAAATCAGAAACCTAAAAATGAAGGGTAGTATATGGCTCGGGGTGGCAAGAGCACCACTGATCTTCCCATGCTAGTTTATGAGGAAGATGTTCGAGAGGAGATGGATGTGGCCAAGGATATAGAGATAGGAGATAATCATGGCAAGGATTGGGTGAGTGAAGCTGCTGATGCATCACAGAAGTTAAAACCCATTCCTAGGCCTCCTCCTCTCTTCCCTCAATGAATCATAACGATGGAGAGAGAAGGAAAATTCAAGCACTTTCTCTTCATGTTGAAACAAGACTCCATCAACATCTCTCTCATTGAGTCATGGGAGAAGATGCAATGGTATACTAAGTACATGAAGGACTTGGTCACTAAAAAGCGCACTGTGAGTCAGGAGCTCTCCCAAGAGCTTCAGCATTGTAGTGTTATTACTATGAGGTCCTTGGTTCAAAAGCGAGAAGATCATGTGCTTTCACTTTATCCTGCATCATTAGAGATGTGGAGTTTGCAAGGCCACTATATGATCTATGTGCCAGTATTAATCTGATGGCCCTAGCGGTCTACAACAAGCTTCGATTGGGAGCCCCTACTCTAATGAGCATGCAGTTGTTGTTGATTGATCGCACTGTGAAGAAGCCTAATGGGATATTATATGATATGTTGGTCAAAGTAGAAAAGTTCATATTCTCCCTAGACTTTGTGATCCTATATTGCAAGGTTGACTTCGACATCCCAATCATCTTGGGAAGACCGTTCCTACTACTGGGCAAGCACTAGAGGATATGGAAGCTGATCAACTCAGGTTTAGATTGAATGACAAAGAAGTCATCTTCAATATCTGCTTGTCTGGGCAATTGATGAAGTCTGAATAACCAATTTTCCAAGTCATTCTGCCATAATAAATCAGGCGTTACTTGGGAGGCAAGGCAAGGTTTTTGATGCAATAGTATAGTTATAGGTTTATTTCCAGTTTTTGGATTCATATGTAATTTGTTTTCTTATTTTTTGATTTTAATTTTGGACATTGGGCTGGTTGCATATAGGGTAACAGTGTATTCAATGAAGAATATGCAGGTGCAGGACTAAATAAGCCATTTTGGCTGAGAAAAGCATCAGGAAGTGTCTCTATGACTGGATTGACAAGCCGTAAAACACTTTATGACCCATACCCCATCTTGTAGAGATTTTTAGTGAGTAGAAAAATTATGCACTCCAGTCCATGTGCCAAATTTATGATCCATAGATCAAACTACGGCTTATGAATGGGGCTCAAGGACCCTAGGTAAGTTTCCTGAAAATTTTGCCAAGTGTTGAGGTTTCTACGACCAACTCTACAAGCCGTAAATCATTTTACGACTCGTACACTAGTTTGTGAAGCCCAGTCCTGTAATCTAGGGTTTGGATATTCTATGAAACTATGGTTTACAGGCCATAAAACACTCTGTGATCTATAATCGGGGTTTTGTAGACAGACCCATTCTTAACCTAATTTACAAAATTAACCCGGCTATCCCCCCTCATTAATCTAACCACCGGTGGCAATAAAGACCCCATTTTTTGACAAATTTCCTGCAACCTAGGGTTTAGTGCCCCTTTACCTCCTTCATCTTCTTCAATTTAATCACAAATCTTTGTAAGTTTTTTGTTAAATTAAAACCTTTAATTTGCCTTATTTTGGATGATTGAATTGGAAGTTATGTTGGGAATGGTGTTTAGATATAAAATCCATCTTTGAATTTAATTCGTGTTATTTGAAATTGGGTTGTCCATGTTTGAATAATAGTCTAAATCAGGGATTGGGTATAAATTGGCTTGATTTCATGTTGTAAATAGTTGTTTATGCCTATTGATTCACCCCCCATGTCTGATTAATTAATTTTGTGTGTGAATTGGTGGGTAATGACATAGGTTCGTAATCTTGTTGAAATCAATCGTAAGTGGACGAACTTGTAAGGTAAAAATGCTTAATTACTTTCGATGGGGTATGTGTGTTGTAGAAATATTTGGGGTGTTTACCGTATGAAAATCATGTGGGTGTGTGTGTTTTGCTTCGATGCTGGAACTATGTTTGTAGAAAAAGTCATTTGAGGTCCGTGTGATGGGATTAGAAACTCAGGCGACTGAGTTATTTTGTGCATGAGTGGCTTTTACAGTTGTAGATTATTCTACGAGTCATAATTGACCCTCATGCAAGATTCCAGAAACATGAAGTTTTTGAGTATCCATCAAATGAGACCTTCTACAAGTTGTAAATCACTTTGCGACTCGTAGATAGGTCTCATAGATCTTTGCCTTGAATTGATGTACTCACTGGAAATCTCTTTGATCCAGTCTATGACTCGTAAACCACTTTATAAGTCATACTTATTCTTGTAGACTTTTTCAGTGACAAAAATTGCTCGAAACACTACTTCACAAAAGCTCTTTAAGTCTCGTAGTGTCCACTATGGCCCGTAAATGTGCTTTTGTAGAGCCCTTCTGCAACTAAATTTAAATTATTTTTTACATTCTAATTTCTTATTTGTGGGGCTAATCAAGGTGCATGTATATCCATTTTTCAAGTACTGTGGCCCCAAAAGCCAAACGCAATGAGATCAAAGCCCTACAGAAGAGGCTCAGAGATAAGCCTTCGAATGATAAGTAGACCACTACACTGAGTGACTTGCTAGAGGACCTGGGTATTAGCTCGGACCTAGATGTAGATCGACCACTGACTAGAGCTATAGCCAGGGTTAGGAAGACTTAGGCTCTTGTGCTTCGCACTCCCCAATCTGATGAAGGAGGCAGTGACGATAGCGATTTACCACAGATGATTCCATCCAGAGAGGAGTCCATCTCTGAGGGAGGATCTCAGGATGGATCAGAGATAGAGTCCTCTGTCATATCTTGGTCCTCACCTTCTCCACCTGATACCCTTACTAGTTGGTGGTGTGTTGAGGGTATGTGTGACATCTATATAGAGGGATAGCAGCATAAAGAGTAGGGCAAGATAGCCTGCTCTATATATGAGGAGCACAAAGTCCTCTATGACAAACTTGATTATGTCCTCGGTTTCTAGGACAAGATGATTCGCTATGGGCTTTAGTGGCTCAGACACTCCTTGGACGATACTCCCCGACCATGGTGAGAAAGTTTTATGCTTCAAATATAGCTGTAGTACACAACACTATTCCCAAGGGGAATAAGCCCCTTGCTCAGCCTAGACTGATTGAGACGAGAGTGAGGGGCCGATAGGTGGATATATCGGAGACTACCATCAGCTGGATGCTTTTTGAATCAAAGTTCCCTGCCCCAGATCCACTGCAGAGTTCAACTATAGGGTGGTGTAGATGAAGGATCCCTTGTTATGAGAGATCCAGAGTCACGAGCCACCTTGATGAGATGGGTGGCTGGGTATGTTGCTAAGTAGGGTCCAAAACCCGCATGGGTCGCTACTCACTCAGAACCTACTATCAATTCTTCACTCAGTTCCCCTACAAAGTTTAGGTGAGCGGCTATTTGTTTATACATCCGGCCTACATTTGCTGATAATACACTGATGCTAGAGCATGTAGTTTTTGTTACTGGCATCTTAGCTGGCTACAATATTAATTAGGCCCACCATCACAGAGCAGATTCATGAGGCTGCACTAAAGAGGTCTGCCTCTATCCTATTCCCATGATTGATATACAAGGTCTGTCTAGAGTCGAGGGTGAAGAGCTTACACCAGCTAGACAAGTTGATTGAGGCCCAGTGTACATTGGATTCTAGCCTGATGAAGGCTGAAGAGAACTTGGTGGCACTCCAGCGAGCACAGTCTCCACTTATGCATGAGATGTTTGCCCTAGCTCCATCACCTAAGGGTTCACAATCTACCACCACCATAGCTGCTACTACTGAGGAGAGGCCCTCACGGCCTGAGAAAGATAAGGAGAGGGCCCCTACTACTTTTTCCCATGCACCACAGGCCACGATACCATAGGATACTCCCGCAGGCATAGTTTATGTGTTTGCCTCCTCTATATAGGCTCTGGATCTCATGCTGAGTCACAGTTGACTTAGCTAGTTTATCAAATCAGGTCATGGGTCCGCCAGGCTATTTTAGACTAGGAGAGTCTTATGCAGGCATTCATGGTTGCTACTATTCAGGACTGTATCTCTACCGTAGATGCCCACATTCACACCTTTGAGGATGGGGTACAACAGAGCCTGCACATGACCATCAGACTTGATGGCCCTACAAATGGAGATCCAACAACTCTAATCTGACATGACAATAGCATTGGCAAAACTAGTTTCCTAGCCAAAAACTACACTCCCAGTACCGGTGGTTGATATTTTTGCTCTTGAGGAGCCTGCTCATTCTTTTCATGGGAAGAGATCTAGCCCAGACAATGATCTCAATGTTATATGATTTTAAGTAGTGATGATTGAGAAGGGAAAGATCAAGCATGCCTTGAGGACATCCAGATGAGAGGCAAAGATTCAACGAGCTCGAGAGATAGAGTAGGTGAGGGGCGCTACCCTCTCTGGATAGAGCACTATTCCTAAGAATACTACCTCGCAGGAGGAGGGTGGCCAGACTCAGCCACATACTAGTGCTTAGGTGCCTAGGTATGTTGTCTTTTACCCCTTATGTTTTATTTTTCTTTTCTTTTGTACATTGGGGACAATAAACATCTTTTTTGATAGGGTGTGGGTAATTATGGGCCTCACTGAAGTCGGAGTAGCTTGAGTCCATAACTACCCCAATTTTTTATCCTGGGGTTTTCTCACTTGTGTTCTTTTTCCCTGTAGATACTACTTTCTATTGAACCAGCATGTTTAGGATGTTAAGATAGTATTTATAGCATATAATACTAATACTTGCGCCATATAGCATGTTTTTGTGTTTTGTTTGAAAATGATACCCACTAAAATTTTGATTAGTAGTTAGATAGCAATAATGCATGTTAGGTGTGTGAAAATATTTTTTCTAACAAGTGAGGATATATTTAGATAAGAAGCAAGATTTGAGAGTCTTTTGTTGATGATATATGCAGTGCGATGTGAGTGTGAGTTTAATTTTCTAGATTCATGTGTTTTGTTCTAATTCAAAACTTGCTCTGTTAGTAAGTTAGATTATACATTAATTGGATTAAGGGAGGATCCTAGGACAATGTTCTAAATAGTCCACTTAGCCAAAAATGACTGAAATGACCCCAAAAAGTGCTCGAAATCATAATTTTCATATATCTCAAAATTCATGCGCGATATCAAAAAACCAACTTCATATTCTTGATCAAGGGGTCAAATTGAGTGGAAAAGCACTCTAACCCTGATTTTAGAGCAAACAAATTGTAATTTCATTTTCCAAAAATTTCAATTTCTAGAATTGATATGCGACGGTGCTACGACATGCAGCCATCACAAAGCTATGTAAATTTTGCCTCCGCGACAGGTCGCGGACCTATGAATTTTGTTGCCAGTGATTTTTATCTCGGTCCAAGGCTTTTGGGTCTTGGGCCTAAGTGGTCCCATGCATGAAAATGCCTATACTTAGCCTTATTTCTCCCTCATATCATTCAAAACATTCCCCAATACTCACACAAACACATAGAGTATATTTCATCTCCTAAATTCAAGCCTCAAAACGCATCTGGATCTTAAGGTTCTCATTCAAGCTTCAAGTCTCCATCTCCAATCTTCTTCAAGGATTCTCCAAAGTGAAGTTATGTTAGTTTCTTTCATAGATTCCTTTCACCCATGATACCCAAGCTCTCTTTTATCTAAAATTACATGATTTAAAGTTTATTTACTCATGGGCATTTCTATTATGAATTTCATTGCAAACTATGTTGGGGTTTATGTAATGGTGATTATTTTAGCATGTTTTGAGCTATGAATTTGATAAAGGGTTTTGTTGTATATTGCTTAAGGGTGTTACCAAGTATCTATTGATGGTTTTACATAAGATGTTCTAGCATGATTTCACTCTTCAAATGCATGGTTTTACACTAGTACTACACACCTGCCAAGTGTTTCATAAAATGTTCGGGTTATGATTTCTTGAGGAATTGAAGGTCTAATGCATATCTTACAAGTTGAATGACTTTATGATAATGAAATGAATGTATATGAAATTATCTCTATAGTATTGGGAATTAGCCACGCCTCACTTGGGGGGAGGGGTTGTAGGCCTGGGTAACCTTGTTGAGGGATTTGTACCTCGATCGTCTCGCTCAGGAGGTTATATGCCCATGCAACCATGTCGAGGGGTTTATACCTTGATAACCACATTGGGGGGTTTGTACTCCATCAACCATGCTGGGGGTTTTGTATTCCATCAACTATGTTGGGGGTTTGTATATGACCAAAACTAGGGCCAAGATGTGACATGGAGAAACCCTAAGCAAGCCTCTTAACATATCATTCACATCCTTGGTCGCGGAAGCAATTAAGCAAAATAAAAGAATAGAAATAAGGGTATAGGGACTAAGGGAAAACCTTCATTTCACAAAAACATCAAGAGAGTTAAAGAAAGTCAAGCTTATAGAGTCATCCCATACTTGTCCAACAATTCTTCTAAGCATTGAACTTAGCGAGGGCCAAGGCAAGCAGCCGCGCTCACTGTCATACTAATGACAATAGGTAATCCAATTATACTAGATCTAGTCCAAACATAAGCATGAAAGAAGATAGATATTGTCCCCGGACGTGAGGACACACCAAAAGCTAACTTGAGCAATTTGTCTAGCCACAAGGAGGATAATTAATAGGAGCTCTGATTCCTACATGGTAATATCATATAGGCATAGAGTATGCATTAGTACGTTTGAATATACTAAGTATGTAGGATGCAATGCAAAAGAGATGGTAATATCATATAGGCATAGAGTATGCATTAGTACGTTTGAATGTACTAAGCCTGTAGGATGCTATGCAACAATGGATAGGCAACATAGGCAAAATGCATAATAATATTCAATAAATAGCATAATAACAATATGACATGTATGAATGATGCTTGAAGTAAAATATGCTTATTTAGAACATAATACATGTTAAAGGAGTGACCATTATTAGTGAATCCAAGGCCTACCACCTCCTTGGAGAGGCAATCGAGGTACCCCTCAATAGGTTGATGAGGTACAAACCCTCCCTCCTCCAACATGATTGATGAGGTATGAACCCCCCAAGAAGGTTATCAAGGTACAAATCCCTCAACATGGTTGATGAGTTACAACCCCCCCAACAAGGTTATCAAGGTACAAACCCCTCGACATGGTTGCACGGGCCTACCACCTCCCGTGCGAGGTGATCAAGGTACCAATCCCTCAACAAGGTTACCCGGGCCTACAACGTCCTGAGTGAGGCTTGGTCATCCCCAACACTATAGAGATAATATAATATACATACATTCTTTTCATCATCATAAAGTCATTCAACTCATAAGACATGCATTGGGCCTTTAATTTCTCAAGAAATCATAACTGGATATTTTATCAAACACTTGGCGCGTGTGTTGTACTAGTGTCAAACCATGCAATTGAAGAGGTGGAATCATGCTAGAAAAGTTAGTGTAAAACGATTAGTAGATACTTGGTAACACCCTCAAACAATATACATCAAAATCCTTCATCAAACCTCACAATAGATCTTAGATTCATAGCGCAAAACATGCTAAAACAATCACAATTTCATGAAACCCCATCATAGTTCATAGCCATATCCATAATAGGAAACCCATTTGTAAAATCAACTTAGAAACATATATTTTAGGTAAAACGGAAGCTTGGGCACTATGGTTGAAAGAAACCAATGGTTGCAATCCACATACCTTAACTTTAGAGAGGTTCTTGAAGAAGATTTGAAATGGAGACTTGAAGCTTGAATGAAATCTTTAGATCCGAATGAGTTTTGGGACTCTTGAATCTTGAGGACTTGGGGCTTGACTTGGTTTCCTTGAATTCCAACAAGACTTCTTGAAAACCTTGAGAATTGATGAAGAATTTGATAAAGATTAGAGAGGATTTTGAGAGGTTTTTGGTTGGTTTTTAGGGCAAAAACCAGCTTGGCAATGAGGGATTTTCGTGTAAATAGGTATAGGGTTATTACCCAATTGTCCTACAGTAAAAAGAATAGATTTTGGAAATTTTTAACAAGTCCACGTCAGGTCAGCGTCAGGGACTTGTCATGGACAGCTACTATTTTTGCGAAGTTTCACAAAAAATTATTTTTCTCGGAACAGACAAAAGTATACCTTATAGGTACTCGTTCCTCCATATAATTTTGCCATCTGGACAAGAATATGAAGTGGAATTGCGAAATTCTACACGAATATTGAGATATTGAAAAAAATGCACAATAGGGTCTTTCCAAACTACGTGGAGGGGTGTTTAAATATCTCTGATTTGAGATATAAGGGAATTATGATTATGGGGGCATTCCTAGGCATGTGTGGGGCATTTCAATATTTCCCCCTTTGGAACATTCATACTCTAATGCCAAAGAAACATACATAAGAAGTGTAATCATGAAGAAATCAACCCCCAAAAAGAATGCAATAATGCACTTAAACACCATTTTCAAAAATCTCAACTTAAGTGTTAAAATCACCATGAACATGTCAATATAAACATGAATGTATGCAACGACATAAGGACTGAGACTTAACACTTGGAATCATAGAAGAAAGGACTTGACGTATCATCATAAGCTTAAATAGAATGAAAGAGGTACAGACATTGCTCCTCCATGCCAGCTTCAGCTCCCCGAGAGACACTTTCGACTTGACGATTCTTGCAATGGGCCTTGACAAATACTACACCCTCACAAATCAACCTTTACTCATATCCACGCAACTTCTCCACCAGACCTTCTCATAAGACAACTCATCCTCCACAACATCCACAACCTCAAGAGTCCTATAACACTTGAATCACCAACACACCTCCTCAATCCTAGAAACATGAATGACATAACGAACACAACATCCACAACCTCAAGAGTCCTATAACACTTGAATCACCAACACACCTCCTCAATCCTAGAAACATGAATGACAGAACGAACCAAATCCATCTCTTTACGCAATTGCAACTCATAAGCCCTTGTCAATCCTCTTTATTACCCTATGAGGACCCACAAAGCCATCTCTCCCACTTCAAAACACCCAATCAGTGATCTACATTGTCTACCATAGAGAGCCTTGAAAGGAGCCATGCAAATGCTACAATGATAGCTATTGTTGTAAGCAAACTCAATCAATGGAAGATAATCATCCCAAATACTCTTAAGTTCCAAAAGTGTGTAGTGAAGTGAGCACCATGATCCGATATGATAGACAAGGGCACCCCATGCAATCTCACCAATTCATGAATGCATGGTTTAGCATAGTCCTCGGCCCCATAAGTGGTCTTAACTGGTAGGAAATGAGCTGAATTTGTCATTCAATCAATCACAACTCAAATAGAATCAAAACCCTTCTAGTCCCAGGAAACCCAACCACAAAATCCATGTTGATTTCCTCTCATTTCCAAGTAGGAATCTCTATTTGTTTAGTTAGACCACTTGACCTTTGGTGTTTGGCTTTGACTTGTTGACAACCACGACAAATAGATACAAATAGAATAGGAAGAATTATAAGCCTCATCAAGAACCTTCTCTATGAAGCCATCAACATAAGGTACACAAAACCTACCTTGGTACCTAAGGGTACAATCTCCCCCTTGGGAGAAAACCTCCACCTTGCCCCCTTTCACTAAGGCCTTCAATTTTAACAAGGAGGGATCAAGATCTTGCTTTTCTTTTACCTCTTCAACCCACGAAGACTTTGAACCATCAACAACCACAAGGCCACCATTAACAACCTCTTCCAAGCTAACCCCCAATCTAGCCAATCGATGGATCTCCCTAGCCACCTCCATGCTACCACCATCAACATGAACTAGGCTACCCATGGACACCCTACTCAAAGCATCCATCACAATATTAGCCTTACTGGGATGATAATGCACACTCATATCATAGTCCTTACGAAGTCTAACCACCTCTCTTGTCTCAAGCTAAGGTCCTTTGGGTGGACACGTATTGGAGACTTTTTGATCGATAAACACATCAACATGTACCCAATACAAACAATGACGTCAAATTTTCAAAGCAAGTACCGCGATGGCCAACTCAAGGCCATAGATAGGATAATCCTTCTCAGGCATCTCAAATTATCATAAAGCATAGCCTTCCACCTAACTATCTTGCATCAACACACAACCCAAACCAATCCGAGAGACATCACAATACACAACAAACCCTTCCAACCCATCTGGTAAAGACAAGATAGGAGCGAAGATGGGACTCTTGAATCTTGAGGACTTGGGGCTTGACTTGGTTTCCTTGAATTCCAACAAGACTCCTTAAAAAACTTGAGAATGGGTGGAGAATTTAATGAAGATTAAAGAGGGTTTTGAGACTCCTTTCACACTCATAAGTCCACAAAAACTTAGTAGCCATGGGAGAAGCAATAAAAAAGATCCCATTCACTGACCTTCGGTAGTAACCCGCTAAGCCCAAGAATTTTCTAATGTCCGAGGGAGTCAAAAGTCTAGGCCAATTTCTAGGGCATTCCTAGGCATGTGTGGGGCATTTCAATATTTCCCCCTTTGGAACATTCATACTCTAATGCCAAAGAAACATACATAAGAAGTGTAATCATGAAGAAATCAACCCCCAAAAAGAATGCAATAATGCAGTAACCTCCTTCAACCAAAATTCACACTTCGTATACTTAGCATACAACTTCTCACCCAAGATTTGCAACACTACTCCCAAATGGTTCACAAGCTCAAAATAAATCAATACTCCATCACTAGAGAAAACCACAAACATAACAAGGTAGGGACTAAACACCCTATTCGTGAGACCTAAAAACATGATCGGTGCATAAGTCAAACTAAAAGGCACTACCCAAAATTAAACGTATCAGGAAGGACTTTCACTAACCCATTGATCACCGAAATCAACTCAATAGAAAATAACTTAGGTTCAACACTCCTAACTCTTGCAAGATGATAAATGCAACCCTTAGAGATCAATTGTACCATACGACAAGAAACAAACTTACCCCTTCACAGCCACATTACAAGCCCCCACTCAAAGACAGGTTTATTAGAAAATTAGAATCTAACTCTATGGGCGCTACAATCAAAGGAGACACAACATGCAAGGAATTATTACATCCCTAGCATAACATCAAATCCACCACATCAAACCCAACAAGTCACAAGGCAAGACCTAATGTAATATGAACACAGAACAACACCTATGAACGTTCTAACAACAATAGACTCAATAAAGGGGGTAGACTCCAAATATTCACACAATAACTCAGGGCACACTTGACACCCACTAGCAATAAGAAAGATTAATGAAAGAGATAGTGGCACACTGGACCTATCAATGTATGCATATCAAAGTTAAAGGAAACTTCAACATACCGTAATATCATCGAGCACATCATCCTCTCCTTGAGCCCTTGAAAAATATGACCACCTTGATCTAAAGGTCAACCAAACTTACACCTTCTTCGAGCACATGGACAATCAATTAGCTTGTGACACACTTCGCTACATCTATAGCAAGTATTGATCTTCCTTAGGCATGGGCCACGATGGTTCTTTCCACCCCTTTGACGCTTATGATTAGTCATCCCACTATCACTTCCTTTACTCATATTACATATATGAGGACAATCCTTCCTCTTATATCCCACTTCACCACAACTGTAACATGCATTGATGCCCCTCAAACATGGGCCTCTATGAATCTTACCATATGGTAGACACACAACATCACCTCTATCTTTGAGACTTTGGAACTTTTCTTCAAAATGGGCCCTCTTGGCCTCACTCCACATTTGATATATCATCATCTAGAGTAGTTTGAGACATATTTTGAAATGCAAGGATTAAAATAAGAAATAAGCCTTAAGGGACTTAACTATATTGCACGAAATTGATCAAGAAAAAGCGAAACATTTCCTAAAACCCTCATAGCCTCCCATTCATAGTCCTGGCGCTCTTCACAACCATGAATAGGACTCTAATTATCATGGTGTGTTGGACGCCGAGGACCTAAATACCTAGTGCTCTGATACCAAATTTTTCATAACCAAAACTAGGGCCTAGATGTGACACAATGCATGGGAAACCCAAAGAAACTGCAAGCAAGCCTTTTAACATATCATTACACATCCTTGGTTATGGAAGAAAAAAAAGATAATAAAAGAATAGTAATAAGGGTATAGGGACTAAGGGAAAACCTTTATTTCATAAAAGCATCAAGAGAGTTAAAGAAAGTCAAGCTTATAGCATCATCACATAGTTGTCCAGCAAACCTCTAAACATAGAACTTAGCAGGGGCCAAGACAAGCCACTAGGCTCACCCTCATACTATGATAATAGGTCATCCAATTATACAAGATATAGTCTAAATATAAATATGAGAGAAGATAGATATAGTCCCCGAATGTAAGGACTCATCAAAAGCTAACTTGAGCAATCTGTCTAGCCATGGGAGGAGAATCAATAAGAGCTCTAGTTCCTACATGGTAATATCATGTAGGCATTGAGTATACGTTAGTATATTTGAATGTACTAAGTATGTAGGATGCTATGCAACAATAGATAGGCAACATAGGCAAAATGCATAATAATATTCAATAGATAGCATAATAAAAATATGACATGTATAAATAATGCTTGAAGTAAAACATACTTATTTAGAACATAATATACATATAAGGAGTGACCAATATTAGTACAATCTAAGGCCTACCACCTCCTTAGAGAGGCGATTGATGTACGAAACCCTCAATAGGTTGATGAGTTACAACCCCCCTCCCCAACATGGTTGATGAGGTACGAACTCCCCAATAAGGTTATCAAGGTTCAAACCCCTCGATATGGTTGATGAGGTACAAACCCTCCAATAAGGTTATTAAGGTACAAACCCCTCAACATGGTTGCATGGGACTACTACCTCCTGGTTAAGGCGATCGAGGTACGAACCCATCAACAAGGTTACCTAGGCCTACAACTTCCCGAGTGACCCTTGGTCATCCCCAACACTATAGAGATAATATCATATATATATATATATATATGTGTGTTCTTTTCATCATCGAAAAGTCATTCAACTCATAAGACATGCATTGGGCCTTCAATTTCTCAAGAAATCATAACCAGATATTTTATCAAACACTTGCTAGTGTGTAGTACTAGTGTAAAACCATGCAATTCAAGAGCGGGATCATGCTAGAAAATTAATGTAAAACTATCAATAGATACTTGGTAACACCCGCAAATAATATACATCAAAACTCTTTATCAACCTTACAATAGATCTTATATTCATAGCTCAAAACATGCTAAAACATTCACAATTTCATCAAACTCAACAAAGTTCATAGTCATATTCATAATAGGAAACCCATTTGTAAAATCAACTTAGAAATATATATTTTAGGTAAAAAGGAAGCTTGAGCACCATGGGTGAAAGAACCCAATGGTTTAAACCCATATATCTTGGCTTTGGAGAGTTTTTTGAAGAAGATTTGAAATGATAACTTGAAGTTTGAATGAAATTCTTAGATCTGAATAAGTTTTGAGACACTAGAATCTTGAGGAGGACTTGGTTCTTGACTTAAGAGGTTTTAAGACTTCTTGAAAACCTTGAGAATGGATGAAGAATTTGATGAAGATTAGAAAGGATTTTGAGAGGTTTTTGAGTGGTTTTGAAGGCTTAAAACAGCGTGGCAATGAGGGATTTTTGTGTATATAGGTATAAGGTCATTACTTAATTTCCCTTGAGTAAGAAAAACTATTTTTGAAAATTTTTGAACTAGTCCACGTGGCAGACCCGTCATGGACAACTACTATTTTTGTGAAGTTTCACCAAGAATTATTTTTTTTGGCATGGACAAAGTATACCTTGTAGGTACTCGTTTTCCCATATAATTTTTCCCTCTAAACAAGAATATGAAGTCGATATGTAAAATTTTGTGCAAATTTTGAGATATTGAAAGCAAATGCATCAAAGGGTCTTTTTGAGCTCCATGGAAGGGTGTTTAAATATCCCTAATTTGAGATATAAGGGAATTACATTTATGGGGGCATTCCTAGGGAGTGTGAAGAGTTTCAATTTGTACCTTATCAACCTATTGAGGGGTTCGTACCTCATTCACCTCTCCAAAGGGGTGGCAGGCCTTGGATATGCACTAATGATGATCTCTCCTTACACATATATTATGTTCTATATAAGCATAGTTTTACTTCGAGCATCATTCTTACATGCCATATTGCTATATGTTTACTCATTGCCTATGTTATACATTTTGTTTAAGGTGCTTATTACTTGTTTTATTGCATCCTATATACTTAGTACATTAAAACGTACTAATGCATACTCAATGCCTACATGATGTCACCATGTAGGAACCGGTGCCAAAGTTGATCATCTGCATCCTATATACTTAGTACATTAAAACGTACTAATGCATACTCAATGCCTACATGATTTCACCATGTAAGAACCGGAGCCCCACTTGAGCATCTCCATCCATGTGACTAGTATGATTTCACTCAAGCTTGTTGGTGAGTCCTCCATTCCTGGGATGTTGCTTATTGTCTTATGCTATGTTCTAAGAATACCTTTCTTTTCTATAAATGTTGACTATGAGGGTGAGCTCGGTTGCTTGTCTTGCCCCTCGCTCTAATCTATGTAGTAGAGATGTTGTTGGACATGTCATGTGTAATGCTATAAGCTTTGACTCTCTCTTGACTCTTGATGTTTATGATATGGAAGTTTTTCTTTACCCCGTTATCCCTATTTACTATCTCTTGTAATATTTATTGCTTTCGCGACCAAAGATGTGTAATGATATGTTAAGAGGCTTGCTTGGGACCCTTTCGGGTTCCCCATGCGTCGTGTCATATCTAGGACCTAGGCTTAGATTATGACAAACTTGGTATCAGAGCACTAGGTTGTTAGGTCCTTAGCATCCAACACACCGCATATATTAGAGTCTTGTTCATGGTTGTATTGTGAACCATAACTATGAGCTAGGGGCTATAAGGTGTTTAGGAAATGTTTCCCTTTTTCTTACTCTATGTCATGCTATAGAAGTTGAGGTAAGGTTTAGCCTTGACGATTGTCCTTTGCTATGCTAGATCATGCCTAATTGAGAAGAAGAAGAGCCCGCACACCCGAGGAGCAACCGGCTAATGGAGATCTTTGAGATACTCTCACTTTACTTTCATAAGTTGTGGCTAACCAACCAAACCAAAGGGCGCAAGCCCCTCATGTGCCTACACCAGCATCTTGGTTGAGAGATTTCATGAGGATGAATCGCCTAAAATTCTATGGGTCAAAGGTGAATGAGGACCCTCAAAAATTCATTGATGAGGTTTACAAGATTTTGGCTATTGTTGGTGTGAGGTCAGAAGATAAGGAGGAGTTGGCGGCCTACCAACTCAAAAGGGTAGCACAAATATGGTACAATCAATGTAAGGAGGAGAAGGGGGTCAATAATATGGCGCTTTGGGAAGAGTTCAAGGCGGCCTTTCTTAATCGGCTCTTCTCTCTTGAGCATAGGGAAACTAAATTGGTAGAGTTCATGAAATTGAAACAAGGATCTTTGAGTGTGAGGGAGTATGCCTTCAAGTTCATCCAACTTTCAAAATTTTCTCCACACTTGGCCGACTCAAGATCTAGGATAAATAAATTTGTGATGGGTGTTTCTGACTTGGTGAATGAAGAGTGCCGATCCACTATGTTGATTAGTGACATGGACTTGTTTCATTTGATGACCTATGCTGAACAAATGGAGGAGGAGAAGTTGAGGAAGAGAAGGGGTCATGATGCCAAGAGGGCCCGTTTTGAGGAAAAGTTCCATAGTCGAAAGGGTGGCCAGTTCCATCAAGAGCATGGGTCTTATCATACATTTCATAAGAGCGTTGCCAATGATTTTCCAAGGGCCCAAGGTGTTAGGGTTGTGGTTCCTAATGATGGGTGTATGAAATATGGTAAGGGTCATAGTAGGTCGTGCTTGAGGGATGCTAATGCATGTTATGGTTGTGGGGAAGTTGGGCATAAGATGTTGGATTGACCTTGAAATCGCAACAAGAGCAAGAAAGTTCGCCCACAAAGTGCTAATATGTCTCTTTTGGGGAGTGGTCGCTGACAAGATGGTGCCCCAAGGCAACTTAATAGGGTCACAATCAAGAATAGGTGTCCTTTTCCAAGGATTGATGATTTGTTTGACCGATTGCAAGGGCTAGCCACTTCTGTAAGATTGATCTTCAGTTCGGGTATCATAAAGTGTAGGTAAAGGAGTGTGATATTCCTAAGATGGCCTTCCGAACTAAGTATGGGCATTTTGAATTTGTTGTGATGTTCTTTGGGTTGACCAATGCACCGACTATCTTTATAGATCTTATCAATAGGGTTTTTAAATCCTACCTTGATTCATTTATTGTGGCCTTCATTAATGATATTTTGATCTATTCACATAGTGAGGAGAAGCATATGGGTCGTTTGAGGGTAGTGTTGCAAAGATTGAGGGAAGAGAAATTGTATGCTAAATATGAGAAGTATGAATTTTGGTTGAAAAAAGTTGTCTTTCTAGGTCATGTGGTGTTAGCGGATGGTATTAAGGTAGATCCTAAGAAGATGGATGTGATTAGAAATTATCCTAGACCATTGACCCCGTTGGATATTAGGAGCTTCTTGAGCTTAGCAAGTTACTACCTGAGATTTGTGAATGGGTTCACTTCTATTACTTCTCTTATGACAAAATTGACTCAAAAAAAGGCTAAGTTTCTGTGGACTGATGAGTGTGAAAGGAGCTTCCATACATTGAAACACAAGCTTGTGTCCTCTCCTATATTGTCACTACCAGATGGGCTAGAGGGTTTTGTTGTGCATTGTGATGCTTCTAGAGTTGTTTTGAGTTGTGTTCTAATGCAAAATGATAAGGTCATAGCCTATGCTTCTAGGCAACTCAAAGTGCATGAAAAGAACTATCCTAACAATGATCTTGAGCTAGCCGCTGTGGTATTTGCATTAAAGATATGGCGTCATTATTTATAGGGGGTGCATGTTGATGTATTCACCAATCATAAGAGTTTCCAATATGTATTCACTCAAAAAGATCTTAACTTAAGGCAAAGAAGATGGTTAGAACTTCTTAAAGACTATGATATAAATATGCATTATCATTCGGGTAAGGCTAATATTGTGGCGGATGCTTTGAGTAGGGTGTCTATGTCTAGCCTAGCTCATGTTGATAGTGGTGATAAAGAAGTGGTTAGAGAGGTCCATCGGGTGGCTAGATTAGGAGTTAGGTTGGAAGAGGTGGATAATGGTATTGTTGTTATTGTTGTTGATGGCTCTAAATCATTGGTTGAGGAGACAAAAGCTAAGCAAGACGTTGATCCCTCCTTGTTAGAACTGAAGGCCTTGGTTAGTGATGGGAAGGTAGAGATTTTCTCCCAAGGGGGAGATGGTACCCTTAGATACCAAGGTAGGTTGTGTTTGAAGGCCTTGGTTGGTTATGGGAAAGTGGAGGTTTTCTCCCAAGTGGGAGATGATACCCTTAGATACCAAGGTAGGTTGTATGTGCCTTGCGTTGATAGCTTGAGAGAGAGGATTCTTGATGAGGCTCATGGTTCTTCCTATTCTAATCACCCCAGTTCTACTATATTATGGATTTTTTTGTTTGGTTGCCCAAGACTAGAAAGGGTTTTCATTTCATATTGGTTGCGGTTGATAGGATGACGAAATTGGCTCACTTTCTACCAATTAAGACTACATATGGGGCTAAAGATTATGCTAGGTTGTACATTCATGATTTGGTGAGGTTGCATGGGGTTCCTTTGTCCATCATATCATATTATGGTGCCCAATTTACTTTGTACTTTTGGAGGTCTTTCCAAAGGGCTCTTGGGAAAAGAGTTAAGCTTAGTACAACCTTGCACCCTCAAACAGATGGCCAAGTCTTAGAACCAAGGTAAAGCTTTGTATGACCTTTCACCCTTAAACGATGGCTAAGTCGAAAGAACTATCCAAACACTTGAGGAAATGCTTACAGCTTGTGTATTAGAGCTTAAGGGTAGTTGGGATGATCATCTTCCATTGATTGAGTTTGCATATAATAGCTATCATTCTAGTACTGGTATGGCTCCTTTTGAGGCCTTTTATGGTAGACGTTGTAGATCACCGGTCGGGTGGTTTAAAGGTGGAGAGGTGGCTTTGTTGGGACCAGATCTATTTATGGAGGATTGTGAGAAGGTTAGGATGATTAGAGAAAGGTTAAAGATGGCCCACAGTCGCCAAAAATCCTATGCCAATATAAGGAGAAGGGATCTTGAATTCAAAGTTGGTGATTGGGTTTATTTGAAGGTGTCACCAATGAAGGGTGTGTTCCATTTTTGTAAGACANNTGCCTCTTGATGTTGTTGGGCCAAGGTAGTTGAAGACAACTTGACATATGAAGAAGTTCCAGTAGAGATCTTGGATGGACAAGTGAAGAGGTTGAGGAGGAAGGATATTGCTTCCGTTAAGGTCCTTTGGAGGAATCAATAGGTCAAAAGTGCTACTTGGGGGGCCGAAATGAATATGCAAAAGTGATGTCCTTATCTTTTCCATCCTACTCAAGCCTATTGATGTGATTTCATGTGTCATGGTCTATCCCCTAAGTCGTTTGCATGCATTCATGTTTATGTTGACAAAGTTCAAGTGATTTTACACTTATGTTGATATT
This sequence comes from Solanum virginianum, assembly GCA_000787875.1. Taxonomy (NCBI): domain Eukaryota; kingdom Viridiplantae; phylum Streptophyta; class Magnoliopsida; order Solanales; family Solanaceae; genus Solanum; species Solanum virginianum. The sequence goes on from DF365486.1 coordinate 32,441, forward strand.
TTGAAAATGATGTTTTGAGCAGATTGATGCATTCTTATGGGGCTGATCTCTTTATGAATACTCTCTCATTTACGTCTCTTTGACATTGGGGGATGAATGCTCCCAATGGAGAGATATTGAAACGACCCCAAAATGTGGTCGAAAATCTGCCTCGAAAGTGCCCAGAATCATGATTTCTATATATCCCAAAAGTCATGCGTGATATCAAAAATCCGACTTCATATTCTTGATCAGGGGGTCAAATTGAGTGGAAATGGGCCAAACCACAATTTTAGAGCAAACGAATCACAATTTCATTTCCCCAAAACTTTAATTTCTAGAATCGATACGCAACACTGCCGCGATGCGTAACCGTCATGGACCTGCATAAATTTTTTCTACGTGACAGGTCTGCATTGCAGACCAAATGTGGACTCGTGTATTTTTTTGTCAATAATTTTTTTCTCGGTTTAAGGCTTTTGGGTCTTGGGCCTAAGGGTTCCTATGCATGAAAATGCATATACTTAGCCTTATTTCACCCTCATATCATTTAAAACATTCCCCGATACTCACTCAAACACTTGGACTATATTTCATCTCCTAAATTCATGCCTCAAAACTCATGCAGATCTTAAGGTTCTCATTCAAGCTTCAAGTCTCCATCTCCAATCTTCTTTAAGGATTCTCTAAAGTCAAGGTATGTGGGTCTCTTTCATGGGTTTCTTTCATCTATGATACCCAAGTTTTCTTTTACCTAAAATTGCATGATTTAAAGTTGATTT
>DF365485.1:6641-24506 GCA_000787875.1 Solanum virginianum
GGTAACCAGTAGAGGATAGGTTTTATGAGGATAAAACTCCGATGTGATGTGAATGTTTGATGTTTGATGGATAGTGAGGTAATAGAGTATTGTCCTTTACTCTGAGGTGAGGCTGAGTGATTGTACATTGTTTACTTTTCTTTAGCCCATTTTACATATAGTACATTCCACGTACTAACACCCCTCTGGCGCTGTATCATTTTATGATGCAGATTCCATAGATCGAGGACTTCAGTAGCCCATCGTTAAGGTTTAGAGCACTCTATTCCAGACAGTGATGAGTCCTTCCCTGCATTCGGAGGATGTTTTTTTTCTTTTGGTTGACAGTCTTTTACTTAATTTTTTGTAGCCATGGCCTGTCATGGTATTGTCTCAGACTATAGTATAGAGGCTTCATAGACGTAAACATTGATGTTGATATTGGGGGGTTCTTTCTCTCTTCTTTCTTTATATTCAAATTTTCGTTTGGTATTCTATTTCTTCTATGATAGATTTATATTGATAGAATTGAGCTCACAGATAGAATTGTATTACTATTATTATCTTATTTCTTCTACTGATGAATTGATTGAATGAAGGCAAATAAGACTAGGTGGTCCACTTGGGGGATAACAATAGTCTCTGAGTGTCAGTCATGTCTAGGGTACCCTCTCGGGGTGTGATAAACTTGATATCAGAGCATATAGTTCAAGTGTCCTAGGGAGTCTATGACGTCATGTCTAGTAGAGTCCTTATTATTGGTGTGACGTGCACCACATCCATAATTGGGAGGCTATAGGACATTAGGGATGGTTACACTTTTTCATGATCTATTCTATGATCTGAAATCATTCAATAAAGTTAACTTGTGAAATCCTTCCTTTAACTCATGCGTTTTATGCTTGCAGAAAATGCTGCCCAAGAGAATAACCAGTCAAAGAGATGCCCCAGCTCTCGTTGCTGAGAATACCCAACCAGATGCTCTGATGCAGATTGAGACCAGGAGACGGGGATGCCCCGCTAGGACTGCTGAGGTCCATCAGGCGCCCCTTGCTCAACTCTAGCCAGCTTCCACTACTGAGGCAGAATTCAGAGGAGCCATCACCATGCTGACTCAGTTGGTGGCCTCCCAGGGAAATAGCCACGATTCTCAGGCTCCTAGCTCTAGCTCACATGAGCCCTTTGCTACAACTCTGCTCAGGGACTTCTTGAGGATGAACCTGCCTATGTATATGGGGTCGAAGGTGGAGGAGGAAAATTTCATTGATGAGATATACAAAGTTTTGAGGGCCATGCGTATGATCGAGATTGAGGGAATTGAGCTTGCATCCTAGCAGCTGAAGGACGTGGCTAATGTGTGATACACTCAGTGGGAAGGGAGTAGAGGTGAGGATGCGGAGCCCGCAACAAAGGAGGAGTTTGAAGCTGCCTTCCTTGATCACTTTTTTCCTCAAGAGTTGAGGGTGGCAAAGGTGGATGAATTTGTGAATCTGAAACAAGGAGGGAAGACTTTGAAGGAGTATGCCCTTAAGTTTATCAAACTGTTAAGGTATGCTCCAGAGATGGTGAAGGACATGAGGACGAGGATGAGGAGGTTTGTGCTCTGCTTGGCTAGGCACGTGTAGAAAGAGTGTAAGGCTACCTTGCTGATCCCTGGTATGGACATCTCCAGACTTATGGTGTATACCCAGTAAACAGAAGAGGACAAGAAGAGGGATAGAGAAGAGCATTTGAACAAAAATGCGAAGTCTGCGAGACATCAGCCTAGCCCGTAGAGACAACATAGAGGTGACAAATCTTATTTTTAGAAAAGATTATCATATCCCGCACCTACGCCTATGCAGCCAACCAGGTATGATCAGAAATCTCAGGTTTATCAAAATTTTAGGACCCAGGCGCCTAGTCTCAGGCTAGTATGACCCAAGGTACGAGGGGAAAGCCACCTGCAGCAAATGTGGTAAGCTTTATCTGGGTGAGTGTTGTGCTAGTAAAGATGTGTGTTATACATGTGGTCAGGCTGGTCATTTCAATTTTGAGTGTCTATACAGGAGGTGAGGTAAGGGGAGCGATAGAGCTCAATCTTCAACAGTACCTCCAGCCGGTAACCAGTAGAGGGGTACTACTACTATGGGTACAGGAGGCGAGATGAACCATCTATATGCTGTGGGTACCCGACAGGAGCAGGAAGCTGCACCAGAGGTGGTCATGGGTATGCTTCATGTCCTTACTTATGATTGCTATGCATTACTTGATCTGGGTACCACATTATCTTTTGTGACACCTTATGTGGCTAGTAAGTTTAGGGTTTTTCTGGAGTGTTTGCATGAACCCTTTTTTGTTTCTACTCCTACTGGTAAGTCTATCATAGCTGAGAGGGTTTACAGGGGTTGTGTGGTGTCTATTTATCATAGAGACACTTTAGCTGATTTGGTAGAGTTGGAGATGGTTGATTTTGACATAATAATGGATATGGATCAGCCCCATGCTTGTTATGCTTCTGTTAACTGTAGAACCCGAATTGTAAAATTTTAGTTTACTTATGAGCCTGCTTTAGAGGTGAAAAAGAGTTCTGTTGCCCCTAAGGGTAATTTCATATCTTGTCTTAGAGCTCGAAAGTTGATTTCCAAGGATTGTATATACCACCTCATACGAGTAAAGTCTGATGATGTTAAGTCTCCTACTCTTGAGTCAGCCCTGATTGTGAATGAGTTTCCTGAGGTATTTCCTGATGATCTTCCTGGAGTCCCTCTTGATAGGGAGATTGACTTTGGGATTGATGTTCTTCCCGAGACCAAATCCATTTGAATTCCACCTTATAGAATGGCCCTCACAGAGTTAAAAGAATTGAAAGCCTAGCTGCTGCGAATGCTCAACCAGAGGTGCCTCTATTCCACCTTATAGAAAGGCCCCCACAGAGTTGAAAGAATTGAAAGAGCAATTAAAAGACTTATTAGAGAAAGGTTTCATAAGGCCTAGTGTCTTACCTTGGGGTACTCCTATCCTATTCATACGTAAGAAGATGGGTGTTTAAGGATGTATATAGACTACCGACAGTTGAATAAGATTACCATAAATAATAAGTATCCTCTTCCCAGAATAGATGATCTCTTTGACCAGCTTTAGGGTGCTACTTGTTTCTCCAAGATAGACCTCAGATTGGGTTACCATCAGTGTGAGGGAAAGTGATATCCGTAAGAAAGCCCTGGTGCTACTTGTTTCTTCAAGATAGACCTTATATTGGGTTACCATCAGTTGAAGTTGATGGCAAGTAATGTTCCAAAGATACCTTTTAGGACACGGTATGGCCATTTTGAGTTCTTGGTCATGTCCTTCGGGTTGACAAATGCACCTACAACTTTCATGGACTTGATGAACAGGGTATTCAGACCATATCTTGATATGTTTGTGATTGTGTTTATTGATAACATTCTGGTATACTCGAGGAATGAAGAGGAGCATGCTAATCACCTTAGAATGGTTTTGCAAACACTCAAAGACCATGAGTTGTATGCGAAATTCTCCTAGTGTGAGTTTTGGCTCAATTCAGTGGCTTTCTTAGGCCATGTCATTTTGGGAGATGGTATTCAGGTGGATACGCAGAAGATTAAGGCAGTTAAGAACTGGCTAAAACCAACATCTCCAACAAAAATAAGAAGTTTCTTGGGTTTAGCAGGGTACTATCACCGATTTATTGAAGGTTTCTCTTCTTTTTTCAGCACCCTTGACAAAGTTGACTCAGAAAAGGCCAAGTTTCAGTGGTCTGAGGCATGCGAGAAGAGCTTTCAGGAATTGAAGACTAGATTAACTACAGCACCAGTGTTGACCTTGCCAGATTGGACGGGTGACTTCGTGATCTATTGTGATGCATGCAGAGTTGGATTGGGGTATGTGCTTATATAGAGAGGAAAGGTGATAGCTTATGCATCTAAGCAGCTCAAGATCCATGAGAAGAATTACTCAACCCATGATCTAGAGTTGGCAGCAGTGGTATTCGCACTTAAGATCAGGTGTCACTATTTGTATGGAGTATATATGGACATGTCCACTGACCATAAGAGTTTGCAGTACGTGTTCAGTCAGAAAGATCTCAACCTGGGACAGAGGAAGTGACTGGAATTGCTCAAACATTATGATATGAGCATTATGTAACACCTAGGTAAGGCTAACATTGTTGCTGATGCTCTTAGCAGGATGTCTATGGGTAGCACTGCCCATGTGAAGGAGGGGGAAAAGAGAATTAGTCATGGAAGTACATAGATTAGCTTGATTGGGAGTGCAACTTGAGGAGAACAATGAAGGTGGCGTCAATATTTAGAATGGGTCTTCTTCGTCATTAGTGTCTGAGGTGAAAGAAAAGCAAGACCAAGAACCTATCTTACTCCAATTGAAAGAAATGGTTCACAAGCAGAAGGTGATGGTTTTCTCCAAAGGGGGAGATGGGGTATTGATATATCAAGGGAGATTGTGAGTACCTGATATTGATGGTCTTTGAGATAGAATAATTGTGACTCATAGCACGAGATATTCTATCCATCTTGGCTCAACCAAGATGTACCATGACTTGAGGGAAGTCTATTGGTGGAATAGGATGAAGAAAGACATTACCTCCAGCCGGTACGAGATATTCTATCCATCTTGGCTCAACCAAGATGTACCATGACTTGAGGGAAGTCTATTGGTGGAATAGGATGAAGAAAGACATTATCGAATTTGTTTCTAAATGTTCCAATTGCCAACAGGGTAAGGTGGAACACCAGAAACTGCGTGGGTTAGCTTAGAAATTTGAAATTCTGGAGTGGAAATAGGAAGTGATCAACATGGATTTCATTACTGGCTTGTCAAGATCCAGAAAGCAGCATGATTTGATATGGATGATTGTTGACAGGATGACTAAATTAGCCCACTTTTTGGTGGTTAAGACAACTTATATGGATGAGGAGTATGCTCGACTTTATGTTTGTGAGATTGTGAGGTTGCATGGGGTTTCCTTGTCCATTATCTCGGACAGAGAAGCTCAATTCACCTCTCAAATTTGGAGATCTTTTAAGAAAGGATTGGGTACGAAGGTGAATTTGAGTACCATTTTTCACCCTCAGACAGACGGGCAGGCAGAGCGCACTATTCAGACTTTGGAGGACATGTTGAGGGCATGTGTTATTGACTTCAAGTGAAGTTGGGATGATCACTTACCGTTGATTAAGTTCATATACAATAATAGCTATCATGCCAGCATTCAGATGGCCCTGTATGAGGCATTATATGGGAGGAGGTATAGATCACCGATAGGCTAGTTTGAGGTGGGTGAAGTTGAGTTGATTGGGCTAGACCTCGTACACCAGTCTATGGAGAAAGTGAAAGTCATCAGGGAAAGCTTGAAGACAACCCAGAGTCGCCAGAAGTCATATACGGACGTGAGAAGGAGAGACTTGGAGTTTGAAGTAGATGATTGGGTGTACTTGAAGCTGTCACCCATGAAGGGTGTCTTGAGATTTGGCAAGAATGGGAAGTTGAGTCCCTGTTATATCGGACCATACCAAATAGTAAGAAGGATTGGGAAAGTTGCATATGAGTTAGACTTGCCTTCCGAGATAGACGGGGTTTACCTAGTGTTTCAGGTATCTATGCTGAGGAAGTGTTTAGGAGATCTAGCCTTAGCAATTCCTGTGGAGAGTACGAGTATGAAGGACAGCTTATCACATGAGGAAATTCCAATCCAAATTCTTGACTGACAGGTTTGTAAGCTGAGGAATAAAGAGATAGCCTCCATTAAAGTTTTATGGAGGAATTAATTTGTTGAGGAAGCTATGTGGGAAGCTGAGGAAGCGATTATGAGATGAGTTTTGGGGTAATTCGTATTTCTATCCGACCTTTACTTATCATTCGAGGACGAATGATTCCAAGGAGGAGATGATGTAACACCCCGTAAAATTACCAAAATACCCCTAAAATGCATCATGCGCATAATGTATTTTCCCAAGCTATGATGAAAAATCCAACACCGAATTTACAATCAGTGCAGAAAATCAAGTCAGAAAATGGTCTTGGCCCGACTTAAAACAAGTCGGGTCAATTTTCAAAATGTCCAATTTTGGACAGAATCAGTGTGTTCGTCGTGTCCCCTCTGCGACGCGCACCTATGTTCAGAAAATTATTTTTTTCTTTTAATTCGGGAAGGGCAAGTTCGTCCTTCCTAATACATTTTAATATCCCCAAAATAGTTTTAAAGCATTTTTTCGTACATAAAGGGTTCAAACCCATAATTTTTCTACGTATTTTTATGTAAGCCTAAGAGAAGAAAAGGAGAGAACACAAGTGTTTTTCAAGAGACCTTCCAATTCTTTGAAGAATCTCCATTTCCAGGTATGTAAAGACTACCCAAAAGCATGGATTGTTCTTCCATATGCCAATGTAAAGCTGGATGTAAGATTGATACTTAGGGTCTTGATTTGTGATTTTCTTGAAAGTTTCCTGAATATCATCTTAAATTCTTGAATGTTATCTTTACTTCTTGAAATATATACTTTAAATTATACTTTGTATCTTAAAACTGATGATCATTGTGCTTAAAGTTTACTGTACATATATATTATTATGTGATTGTGATCTAACCCTTACAAATTCTCTCTGTAAAGACTTGAATAATAAACTTAGGGGGATATTTAGAGCCTTGATTGTCTGAATGTAATGTATGACTGAGTTTGAGTTCTGAGGTGAGTTTGTTGATGACTGTGATAGCTGAAATTAATATTGATAGAGTTGAACGAGTATATTTCCCTCGAATTTGTAAAGATAGTCTTGGCCTTAGAGGTTGGGGGATGAGAGTTCTTGATGGAGTGATAGACTTATGAGCATATTGAGTCCTGGGAGTAGTATTAGCACCAAAATGGGTAAGATTGAGTCCCACTCGTACTCATTAACTAGTGGCCAGATAGGAGAGGATTGGACCGTGAAAGCATATGTTTCCTTTGTCCCAAATGAGGACTTAACATACTTTGAAATCCACTGACAGACTCGTCCTTTACCCCGACAAGGTACTGGATGGATGTGGCAACAACATCTCTTAATTGTATCACTACGGGCTTATAGGTAGTGGTTGTCGGTTATAGAAACTCCCAGATAGGTTTCATGAGGATAAAACTCGGATGTGACAAGTCAATGACACACGCTCTTGACATATCTTCCAAGGTCTGAATGGTGCGAGGATAAAACTCGGATGTGACATTAATGTTTGATGGATATTGAGGTGATAGAGTCTTGTCCTTTACTCTGAGGTGAGGCTGAGTGATTGCATATTGTTTACTTTTCTTTATCCCGTTTTACATACAATACATTCCACGTACTAATGTCCCTCTGGCACTGCATTATTTTATGATGCAAATTCCATAGACGAAGGACTTTAGTAGCCCGATCATTGAGGTTTAGAGAATTTTATTCCAGACAGTGATGAGTCTTCCCCTGTATTCGGAGGATGTTTCTTTTCTTTTGGTTGACAGTGTTTTACCTGAATTTTGCTAGCCATGGCCTATCATGGTGCCATCTCAGACTATAGTATAGAGGTTTCATAGACATAGACATTGATGTTGATGTTGGGAGTTCTTTTTCTCTCCTTTCTTTATATTCATATTTTCGTTTGATATTGATAGTATTGAGCCCACAAATAGAATTGTATTACTATTATTGTCTTATTTCTTCTGCTGAATAATTGATTGAACTAAGGCAAATAAGACTAGGTGCTCCGCTTAGGGCTAGCAATAGTCTCTGAGTGCCAGTGACATCTAGGGTACCCTCCCGAGGCGTGACAGCACTCTAGTCCGCGATGCGCTAGGGGCGCGGACCAGTGTATTTTACAAAATTTTCTGAAATTCAATTCCCATCGAAATTTTAAAAAAAATATGCAAAGTGTTAGTCCATGCCCCCTCGCATTGCGCTAGTGGTACGAATCAACACTATTTTTTGTTAATTAGCAAAAATTATTTTTTGATCCGGTTGCTCTTAAATTGAGTGGAGACCATTTTTCCACTTGATTTTCCACGCTGATCATAAATCTGGTCTCGGATTTCCCATCAAAGCTTTGGAAGATGCGTTGTGTGCTCAATTATGTTTTGGGGGCATTTTGATAATTTTACGGGGTGTTACATTATCTCCCTCTTCAGATCATTCGTCCCCAAATGATGAGTACAAGTAGACTAAAACTCGGCTAACCCCTCACTCTCGAACTCTCAACTATCCATCAATTTCTAGATTTCTATCTTAGACTCAAGAATGAAATTAATACATCAACTCAAGAAAGGAATTTTAATAGCGTTAAGGATAGGGACATTACCTTCAACATCATCGTCATTTGGCACGAATAGGTGTGGGTACTTAAGTTTCATCATTTCCTCAACTTCCCACATAGCTTCCTCAACAAATTGATTCCTCCATTGGACTTTGACGGAGGCTATCTCTTTGTTCCTCAGTTTATGAACTTGTCGATCAAGGATTTGGACTAGAAGTTCTTCATAAAATAAGTTATCCTTTACTCCCATACTCTCAATAGGGATTGCCAAAGAAGGATCTCCCAAACACTTCTTTAGTATTGACATATGAAACACCGAGTGAACTCCTTCTAACTCGAAAGGCAAGTCCAACTCATAGGCGACCTTCCCGATCCTCCTTATAGTCAGATATGGTCTGATATAACATGGACTTAGTTTCCCCTTCTTACCAAACCTCATGACACACTTCATGGGTAACACCTTCAAGTACACCCAATCATCCACCTCAAACTCAAGTCTCTTCTTTTAACATCCGTATAAGACTTCTGATGACTTTGTGCTATCTTCAACCTTTGTCTAATAAACTTTATCTTCTCTATGGACTGGTGAACAACATCAGGTCCAACCAACTTAGCTTCACTAACCTCAAACCTACCAATCGGTGACCTACATCTCCTCCAGTATAATGCCTCGTAAGGGGCCATCTGAATGCTGACATGGTAACTATTGTTGTACGTGAACTCAATCAATGGCGGATGATCATCTAAATTTCCCTTAAAGTCAATGACACACGCTCTTGACATATCTTCCAAGGTCTGAATGGTGCGCTCTGCCTATTCGTCTATCTGAGGGTGAAAAACTATGCTTAAATTCACTTTCGTACCCAATCCTTTCTGAAAAGATCTACAAAATTGAGAGTTGAATGAAGCTCCTCCATCCGAGATGATGGAAAGGGAACCCCATGTAACCTCACAATCTCATGAATGTATAATCGGGCATATACCTTAGCCGTATTAGTTTTCTTGATGGCCAAAAAGTGGGTTGGTTTAGTCATCCTATCCACAATCACCCATACCGAATCATGCTACTTGGCAGGGTTTCGGTAAGCCAGTAATGAAGTCCATGTTGATCATCTTCCACTTTCACTCAGGAATTTCAAAGTTCTGAGCTAATCCACATGGTTTCTGATGTTCAACCTTGACCTGTTGACAATTGGGTCACTTAGAGAAAAATTCTGCAATGTCTTTCTTCATCCCTTTCCACCAATAGACTTCTCTCAAGTCATGGTACATCTTGGTAGAACTAGGATGAATGGAATATCTGGAGCTATGAGCTTTGGCCATGATCTTATCTCGAACGCCGTCAACATTGGGCATACACAATCTTCCTTGATACCTCAACACCCCATCTCCCCCTTTGGAGAAAACCATCACCTTTTGCTTGTGAACCTCTTCTTTCAATTCGAATAAGACATGGACTTGGTCTTGCTTTTATTTCACTTCTGACACTAAGGATGAAGCAGAACCATTCTGCACATTGGTCCCGCCTTCGTTGTTCTCCTCAAGTTATACTCCCAGTCGAGCCAATTTATGTACTTCCTTAGCTAATTCTCTCTTCCCATCCCCCACATGGGCAGTACTGCCCATAGACATCCTTCTAAGAGCATCAACAATAATGTTAGCCTTACTTATGTGGTAGAGAATGCTCATGTCATAAACCTTGAGAAACTCTAACCACCTCGTCGTAGATTGAGCTTCTTCTGGCTGAACATGTGTTGCAAGCTGTTGTGGTCAATAAACACGTCCACATGCACTCCATACAAATATGACGCCAAATCTTAAGTGTGAATACCATCGCAGCCAACTTGAGATAATGAGTTAGATAATTCTTCATGGATCTTAAATTGCCTGGAAGCATAAGCTATCACCTTCCCTCTTTGCCTAAGCACACTACCCAATCCAACTCTGGATGTATCACAGTATATCACGAAGTCTCCCATCCCGTCGGGCAAAGTCAAAACTGGTGTAGTCAATCTAGTCTTCAACTCTTGGAAACTCTTTTCATATTCCTCAGAGCACTGAAACTTGTCCTTATTCTATGTTAGCTTAGTCAATGTTGCTGATAGAGAAGAGAAGCCTTTAACAAATCTGCGATAGTAGCTTGCTAAACCCAAGAAGCTTCTTATTTCCATCGGAGAAGTTGGTCTTGGCCAGTTCTTAATTGCTTCAGTTTTCTGAGTATCCACTCAAATACCATCTCCCGAAACAACATGGCCTAGGAAGGCCACAGACTTGAGCCAAAAGTCACACTTTGAGAATTTTGCATACAACTCATGATCTTTAAGTATTTGCAAAACCACTCTAAGGTGATTAGTATTGTCCTCTTCATCTTTGGAATACACCAGAATATCATCAATAAACACGATCACAAACATATCAAGATATGGTCTAAACACTTTGTTCATCAAATCCATGAAAGCTGCTGGTGCATTTGTCTCTAAGGTGATTAACATGCTCCTCTTCATCCTTCAAATATACTAGAATGTCATCAATAAACATGATCACAAAACATATTGAGATACGGTCTGAAATACCTTATTCATCAAATCCATGAAAGCTGCAAGTGCATTTGTCAACCCAAAGGACATGACCAATAACTCAAAATTGCCATACTATATCCTAAAGGTTGTCTTTGGAATATCACTTTCCCTCACCTTCAATTGATGGTAACCTAATCTAAGGTCTATCTTGGAGAAACAAGTAGCACCTTGAAGTTGGTCAAATACATAATCTATCCTGGGAAGAGGATACTTATTCTTTATGGTGACCTTGTTTAGTTGTTGGTAGTCCATGCACATTCTGAGAGACCCATCTTTCTTACGCATGAATAGGACAGGAACACCCCAAGGTGAGACACTAGGCCTTTTGAAACCTTTCTCTAACAAGTCTTTCAATTGTTCTTTCAATTCTTTCAAATCTGCGGGGGCCATCTCGAGAAGAACATCAATCCCAGAGTCAATCTCCCTATTAGGAGGTACTTCAGGTAGATCATCAGGAAATACCTCAGGAAACTCATTCACAATCGAGACTGACTCAAGAGTAGAAAATTCAACATCATCAGACTTGACTCGCATGAGATGGTAAATACAACCCTTGGAAATCAACTTTCTGGCTCTAAGATAAGATATAAACTTGCCCTTAGATGCAACAGAACTTCTTTTCCACTCTAGAACAGGCTCATTAGGAAATTGAAACTTAACAATTCAGGTTCTATAGTCAACAAAAGCATAATAAGCATGAAGCCAATCCATGCCAAGTATCAGATCAAAATCAACCATCTCCAATTCTACTAAGTCAATTAAGGTGTCTCTATGATAAATGGACACCACACAATCCCTGTAAATTCTCTCATCTATGGAAATGACAAAAGGTTCAAGCAAATACTCTGGAAGAATCCCAAACTTACTAGCCACATAAGGGGTCACAAAAGACAAAGTGGCAACCGGATCAAGCAGTGCATAACAATCAAAGGTAAAGACTCGAAGCATACCCGTAACAACATCTGGTGCAGCCTCCAGATCCTGTAGATTACCTCTAGCATAAAGGCAATTCATCCCACCTCCAATACCTATAGTAGTACCCTCTATTGATTACCAGCTGGGGGTGCTGCGAAGAATTATGGTCTGCTACTCCTTTAACCCCGTCCCCTCTTTGGACACTCAAACTGAAAGTGACCAGCTTGTCCACACGAATAGCAAACATCTCTCCCCACATAGTACTAACCCAGATAAAGCTTACTACACTTGTCACATGATGGCTTTCCCCTCGCACCTTGGGTCACACTAGCTTGAGATTGTATACTCTGATCCCTGTAGTTCTGGTAACCATAAGATTTATGATCATACCTGTTTGGCTGAACGGGCATACTCACTATAAAAGGTGCATGATGAGATAATCTTTTCTGGAAGTAGGACTTGTCCCCCTTATTCTGCCTCTGCTGGCTAGGCGCATGTCCTATTGACTTCACCTTTCTGTTCATCTACTCTTCTCTATCTCTCTTCTTGTCCTCCTTTATTTGTTGAGCATACACCATAATCATAGAGATGTCCATGACAGAAATCAACAAGGTTGCCTTACACTCTTTCTGCACATGTTTGCCCAAACCAGACACAAACTTTCTCATCCTGGCCCTCATGTCTTGGACAATCTCTGCAGCATACCTGGATAGCTTAATAAACTTAAGGATGTACTCCTTCACAGTCATCCCTCCTTGCTTCATATTCACAAACTCATCCACCATCACCTTCCTTAAGTCTTGAGGGAAGGAGTGGTCAAGGAAGGTAGTCTCAAACTCCTCCCATGCTGCAAGCTCTGCATTCTCACCCCTACTCTCCTTCCACTGGTTTTACCAAATATTAACAATATCCTTCAGCTGGTAGGAAGCAACTTTGACTCCCTCAACCATATCAACATGCATAACTTTCAGGACCTTGTACATTTCATCAATAAAATTCTGCGGGTCCTCCTCCACCTTTGACCCCGTATATACTGGCGGGTTTATCCTCAAGAAGCCTCTAAGTCTGGTGGAAGCTAAGGGCTTCTGTGAGCTAAAACTCAGAGCTTGAGAACTTCGATTGTTACCCTATGAGGCCACCAACTGAGTCAGCTGGTGATGGCTCCCCTAAACTCTGACTCTGTGTTGAGAGTTGGCTGGGGCTGAGCAGGGAGTGCCTGTGGGACCTCGGCAGTCCTGGCAGGGCATCCCCATCTCCTAGCCTCTGCAGGACTGGGACCTCAGGTTGGGTGTTCTCGACAGCTGAGGCTGCGACATCTCTCTAGGCAGCTGTTCTCTTTGGTGGCATTCTATAAATGTATAACGCATGAGTTAAAATGAGATTTCCATAAAGTTAAACTCTATCACACGAATCTAGATCATAAAATAAGGGTAACACTTCCTAATGTCCTATAGCCTCTTGCTTATGAAGTGTGGTGCACAACACACCTATAAATAAGACTCTACTAGACACAACTTTATAGACTCCCAGGACAATCAAACTCTAGGCTCTAATACCATGTTTGTCATGCCCTGGGAGGATACCCTAGACTTGACTGACACTCTAAGACTATTGCTAGCCCCCACTGAGACTATTGCTAGACATAGACTCCCTAGGACACTTCTGTAACGACCTGGCCCAACACTGTTAAGTATTATCCGCTCTTGGGCCTAGCCCATCATGGATTTATCCCTTTGGGCTCACCCCAAAAGGCGCCTCACAGTATATAGGTCAGTCTATCACTTTATATACCCAACATCCCTCTTGTATTTTGCCGATGTAGGACATCTCCTCTCAAAATGGGTTATTACATATACCCCCTCTATAGACTCACCATCCTAGCTGAGGTTTGCCCCACCGCATGGGATTTGCCTAGACTCAGAACTGAGGTGAAGCCAATCCATGCCAAGTATCAGATCAAAATCAACCATCTCCAATTCTACTAAGTCAATTAAGGTGTCTCTATGATAAATGGACACCACACAATCCCTGTAAATTCTCTCATCTATGGAAATGACAAAAGGTTCAAGCAAATACTCTGGAAGAATCCCAAACTTACTAGCCACATAAGATGTAATGACCTGACCCAACACTGTGAAGTATTGTCCGCTCTTGGGCCTAGCCCATCACAGATTTATCGCTTTGGGCTCACCTCAAAATGCGCCTCACAGTATATAGACTAGTCCATTACTTTATATACCCAACATCTCTCCTGTGTTTTGCCGATGTGGGACATCTCCTCTCAAGATTGGTTGTTACATACACCCCCTCTATGGACTTAGTATACTCACTAAGGTTTTCCCCACCGCATGGGATTTTCCTAGACTCGGCATTGAGGTTTGCCCTGCCTCATTCGCTTTACGTGCTTTACACATATGTGTCATGTCAATTTAAAAATTATATGTAAATAATACTTGTGAAAATAAATACAATATTCATGCAAACATAATTACATAAACATTATTAGTTTGATACAATAGTTGAAAAAATCAATTCAATTACATGTGTGTGTGTGTGTCTGTGTTAATAGTTATGAATACATAAAGTAATAATTTGGAGTTAAATAATTAATTGATTAAAAATTAATGTGAAAAAAGACTCCTAAATATGAAAGGAGTAGTTTAATATTTTCAACATAATTTTACTGATTTTTTCTTTTTAAATTTGTTATATTACATACTTTTATTAGCAAAATATTTAATAATCAAAATTTTCATTAATTTCAAAGTCCTAAATATTAGATTAATAATAATATTTTGTCTTTCCTTTTCCTCATAGCCTAGATAATTATTTATGTATAATATTCTTAAATGAATTCTAAATATAAAGAAATTTTAATCCAAAAGTGAATCTTGAAACTAAATAAATAAAAAGATAAAATAATAAATTAAGAAAACAGTAAAAAAAACTATTTTGGTAAAAGAGGAATCTTTTAATGAAGGGTAAAATGTTTAAACAACATTTATAAGGGTTTTCATGCTTTTAATATCATAATAGTAATAGATTAAATTGTGAATTGACTTAAAATAAACCTCATTCTCAAATCAAAATAACAGATTGAATTTTTCTTGGACTTTGTATTACTGCTACTCATGTTTAGAGTTACTAGTTCTCGAACACGTGCAAAGAAAATAGTATACCTACAGAAATAAATAATAAAAATATTCAAAGTGCAATAGTACAAGCTGATTTTGTTGAACAATTCGACTATTCAAACTAATTACTTGTTGAATGATAAATAAATATATAGTGTTAGAATGTATAAAATCAAGTGTAGAATGAGTTACATTTTGATATTATTAGGTAAAAGCATGTTGATTCATCCGGAACTATGAAATCTTATACAGAAGCAAAGATCTTGGAAATAATTTTTGAGACAAAGATAAATAAGTACAATACAAAAATTACTCTTTGAATTGGCACAAACCAATTTGAGATGTACTTACAGTATATAGTGTCACAAATTTTATACATACTTGTTGCAAAAAATATTTACAAACATAAAGTACATAGAGTAGCATAATATACTTTCACAAATTTTATACATACTTGTTGCAAAAAATATTTATAAACATAAAGTACATAGAGTAGTATAATACACTCCGTCAATTTAATTTGAACTAGTAATAAGTACTAAAAAGATTTCCAGTATGACCCAAACAATTATATTATAGGATAGTGCTTGAAAACACACACAAAATAGAATATATATTTTCATGATTATTCATAGAAAATAAACTAAATAAAATGAACATACCTTTATAGAAATCTTCAACTTGTCACTATTATATATTCTAAANTTATTGTAATAACCAAACTTTACAGGGGCATTTCGGTAACTTTCAACTTTTTGTTCCCTCTTTTAGTTTTATATGATTCTCATAGTTTGGCAAAAATTTGGACTCCAAATTAATTAAAGCCCCCAATCTACATTATTGTTAGGTTGTGATGGAATTAAATACTATAAAATTTTAAAAAATTAAAATTAAATTTCAAATCTCAAAGTAATTTAGCAGGCGTTTCACCATAAGAATAAAAGAAATTCAATTTTGAATTTTAAAAATTTTAAATTTGAAGCTGGTGTTTTGTTTGACCATACTGTAGTCATATAAAATTTATTGCATATAAATTTATAAAATGATTGAAAATATATTAGTCTAAATAAATATTGTAGAGTAATATAATTTGATTAATAAAAATGAATTTGGGTTACAAATTATGAACAACTTTATTAAGCCTAATATTATTTCATCCCATCGTTTGGTGTCACATAGAAAAATGATATTTTATGTCAAGTCAAACGAAAAATTCAATAGGATCATGTCATGTGCCACATGTGTGCAAGTGACGTGTTACGACCAATCAAATATCATCATGTCACTTAAATTGATTGGACGAAATAAACCTATTCTTCTCACTTTTTCTCCTCCATGTCACTTAAATTTGATAAGCAAAAAGAAAGCATATTCACATCATAACAAGAAGGTCCTCATAAATCAGAAATACCAAAATATTTTGAGAAAAAGGTAGAAAGAAAGCATGTGGATTCAAATACCACGCATTTTGCTACAAGCTACAAGTTCAAGAATTCAATCCACGAATTTCTCTATAAGCTACAAGTTCAAGAATTCAAACACTCAAACATTCGAGTACAATAATAAACCTAAAATCCCGTGAATTCAAGACCAAGTTCAAGAACGAATTCAAAATTCAAAATAAAGATCAAGAGCCATTGAATTTATAATTGGAAAGTCGAATAAGGGGATTTATAGAAATTGTAACACTCACGTTTGAAATCAAATAAATACAATTGTTGTGATACTTTTCGTTCATGATCTTACTGTTTTCTCGACATGAATTTTAATGTCTACACAAATCTTTTGTGTAGAATATTTAAAGTTTTAATACTTTTCTATTTATATCATGCAATTTTTAAACACTAGCAATATCACCCAACTCAACTTACTTACCTCAAACATACAATCAAGTTCGATATAAAAGAGCTATATCTTAGAATAGATAGTCACATAATATAATAGAATAAATCTCATATATGAGTTACTACATTTTATTACAAATATTTTTCAAGTTGTTTGAAATTTTTGAAGTTGAGTTTGAAGATATATTGCACTAAGAGGAATTATAATTATTACCGTAACATGTTAGGTCAAAGTATATATACATGATGAAAAAATTAGGTAAAAAATTAGCGAGCAACTAGAGAAATAAATTTTGCATTTTATTTCTGTATTTTTTCTCTTTCAAACATATGAAGATGAAACACAATCAATATTTTTTTCACAAATTTCATTCTCAGAATTTGCTTCGAAAACATCCTTTTCGAGCGGGAATTTATCAAAAATAATCTTCTAACCTCACTAAATATAAGAATAATATCTACATAGATCTTACCTTACCCTATCCAAATCCTCCACTTATGAAATTTCATCAGATGTTGTCCTGTTATATTCTCAGCCTTAGTTTCTATCGAAGACAAAAAATGAGGATTAGGAGGATTACTAGTATTAAATAAGAACGGAGAATTATCAAATGCCTTTCGAATATTTGCTCTTGAAGTAGATGAATAGATAACCCACAAATCACAACATGCACCAATAATATGCTTATGAAAGTGTTTCTCATTAATCTCCAAATACCAACCCAATATCTCTCTCCTCGCAATCTTTATGCTCTCGATTTGATACAGTAGTTCTTACCATTGAGGCCATGAAATTCCTATATGGATCCCCCAAATTCGATAGAGTTATAACACATGATTCCTTTGATGGTAGATTCTCAAGCTCGTTATTAATTGTACTATTAATATTCTTTGACAATGTTGATGATGAACCTTCAAAAATTGAAGTAGTTTTTTCACCATAAAGATCCATCAGATCTATCAGTGTTATAACACATGCTTCATTACTTGATAGATACTCTAGCATGTTACTACTACTACTATTAATACTCTTTGGCACTTCATGTCACGACCCAACCCATGGGCCGTGACTGGTACCCGCTAGGGTACCCAGACAACATGATCAAATCAGATAATTACAATTCTTTCATTAGTTA
>DF365484.1:0-11131 GCA_000787875.1 Solanum virginianum
TAGTAACTTGTATCTGAGTCTGGTTTGGTTATGTGGTTTGGGCGCCCCAAATGGGTGCCAGTCACAGCCCATAGGTTGGGTCATGACAAATGGTTTCTTTGAAGATTTGCTATTGGTGAGTCCTCCATTTCGGGGAAAATATCCACTTATTTTTTTGTTTGTTAAGACTTATCTATTTAAGGATATTTATCTTTTGACGGAGAGCCCGGGAGATGTCTTGGCCTCTGTTCCACTCATTTGGAGGTGTTATTAGATATGGATATGTATGTTATGAGCTTGACTCCTATTATGCCTATGTAATTATAAAAGACTTTCCTTAGTCCTTATTCCCTTGTTGTGTTGTTGAATGTTGATGATGTGTTGAAAGTCCTAAATCCCTTTTTGCCCCCATGGCATGAGTCATATATACCCGTCCCTTAGTCATTATTTGCCATGTGATCATGCCAATACTTTCTCCTGCAATATCCCCATAGCTTGAGTCCAAAGTCCTTTTTCCCATTGAACTTATGTGCTTGTTATTTAATTATGCTTCCGCAATCAAAGATGTGTCATACATGCTCAAGAGGCTTGTTTGGGGACCCCCTTTCGGTTCCCCATCCACCATGTTACACCTAGGCTCTAGGCTTGAGTTATGACATAATGTTCTAATCTTGTGTATATAGGATCTTCTTTGGTGTAGAGCAAAATGGTGATGTTTTTTGATAACGATTAGCATCCACATGATCGATTAGGAGCACAGCTATGTCTTGAGCACTCTTTAGTCACCTCTTAAGGCTTCAAAATGCATAAGTGATTTGTGGAAGCTTTAAAGGTGGACGACAAATGTGGGATTGTATGTGTTACTCCCTATGAACCTGTTTGAAAGCATTGAGTTGGAATGATTTGTATTTGATTTGCTTGAGGGCAAGCAAAATTTTAAGTTGGGGGTTTGATGAGTCCATATCTTGGACTCATTTGGGGCTTATAATGTAAAGCAATATTATCCTCGATGTGTCATTATGCTTCATATATTGATTAATATGTATGTTTATGCAAGGAATGAGGATAAAAGTGCATAGATGGACAATACTCGACAAAACAAGGAAAAAGAGGAAAAATCTCAAAAAAGGGGGTTAGAAGCAATGTCATGTACACAATCGCTGGATCATCAAAATGCAATTGAGACCGCCTAATATTGCAGTGTTCAAACCCCTAAGTTCATGGCAAAAAGGCGAGGCAGGTAGAAGTTTGGCAGATTATTGAACATGATCGATGATGAACAATGTCATCGTCGGTAGTTACAGAGAATTGAGCCTTCATGTGATGCATGAGAAGGTGTTCAAGTGCAGATTTGGCACATCGCCAAAGTGCTTGGCAATGGCTGACCTTGACATCAAATGGTGAAATTGTTCACAAACTCTTTGCAAATTGCATGAACTATAAAAGGAATTTGGAAAGAATATTATACATATCAGATTATATCATTCTACAACTTACCATATAGAGATAGATAGCGAGAGAGAGAAGGTATACATAGAAAAGAGAGAGAGAGAGAGAGTACATAGAACCTTCTTGGTGAACAAGTACAAGGGTTTTGTGATTTTCAAGCTTTGGGAGGAGAAATTCTAGAGATTAGTAGAAGAAATTCATCTCATCTCTTATAATTCATCACCCATATCCATGGCTACAAATTTTGGTATTATTTTCTTACTTTTGAACATGTGTAGCTAAAAGCCTAGTGTTAGGGGTGTGTATGTGATATGAGCTCTTGAATTATTAGCTGGGTCTATGATATTTTGATTGTTTTGATGTTAATCTGGGTGAATTTAAACTTGTTACTATGTTTAACTTATAATCTTGAGGTTGCGAACTGTGGGTTTAGATCTCTGATTATTGCATTAATTTAAGTGATTGGAGTGGGCAATAAGTGTAATAGCTGGAAATCTTTCAGGGTTTTAGTTGAATGCCACCAAATTTGGGTTCAAGGCTAAAGTAATAGGATATTTGCTTATTATTACTCAGGCCAGGCGTGTCCTTGAGTGATTTGCATGTGAAGTCGTAATTGGTTTATGTGAAACACCATTATTGTCATAATTGAGGTGGTGTTTACTAGCAACCTAGCTTACTCACATATTCTTAACTCAAACAATCAAGTATTTAGACCTGATTAATAGTTGTCACCCCATATCCACACACCTCCGACATTTCTCTCAATTGGTTGTTAATTGCATCTTAAAATTGTTGTCAATTGAATGCTAGTTTTAATTTACTCATAACTTCTCATTTTAATACTACAAATGCCTAGTTCAACTCATTATTTCATTTTTTGAATAGCCATTCCCTGTGGGATTCGACCCCAACTCATTGTTGGGTTATTATGTTGATAATGATCGTCCATATCTTCTAAAACTGTGGTGTGCTTAAACATCATCACATACCACCAATAATGCTACCTTAAT
Organism: Solanum virginianum; assembly: GCA_000787875.1. Lineage (NCBI taxonomy): Eukaryota > Viridiplantae > Streptophyta > Magnoliopsida > Solanales > Solanaceae > Solanum > Solanum virginianum. The sequence continues at coordinate 2,439 of DF365484.1, forward strand.
TCACGATACAGCTTCGTGATGCTCAGATGAATAGAATATTTGGAGTCATGGGCCTCGCGAAGAATAAACTGAATCAAGTCTCCAACTTTGGCAACACAGTACATAAACGACTGTCATACCACAACAGCTGGTCTAAATCAATGGATGCTCAACCACCCTGACATTGCAATAATAACTCCCGAAGCTCAACTAGGGCCTCATCCTCAAACTATCGGCCACGAATCTGATCAAGTAAGGATGAACAGTCTCCAACAAGGACCAATATCTTTCGGAAGTCTGAAAGATCCAATCTAACAGTCCTTTTAGCTAATAACTAAATATCCAAAGCTAAAGTTGACTCCATAACTGATAGGTAAGCTAGGCTACCCATAGTTTTCACTTTCTGGATCAAAACATCTGCCTTGCCCGAATGATAGAGGATAGTCAAATCATAATCTGCTAGGAGCTCAATCCAACACCGCTATTGGGAATTTAGGTCCCTCTAGCTCAAAATATACTAAAGGCTGCAATGGTCTATATAAATCTCATAGTAGACCCTATATAGATAGTTCTGCCACATCTTGAGTGCAAAAACTACCGTTGACAACTCTAGATCATGAGTGGGTAGTTATGCTTATGTGGTGTCAGCTGTCAGGAGGCGCAAGCAATAACTCGACCCTAATGCATCAAAACACATCCCAAACTAACACTAAATGGACCAAAGTATATAGTAAAGCCTATGCCCTCAACTGGAAGGGTCAATATAAGCATAGTAGTAACTCCTTGAGCCTCCGAAAGCTCAACTCACACTCCTCGAACAACTCAAAAGGGACACCCCGATAAGTCAATCGAAACAATGGGGAAGCAACAGTAGAAAAACTTAATAAAGTGTTGGTAGTACCCACCAAAACCAATGAAACTCTGTATCTCTGTGAATATCATAGGCCCACCCTAATCTCGAGTGGCCTCAATCTTGGCCAGATCAACTATAATACCCTCGTTGGACACTATGTCTCCTAAGAATGTCATTGACTCCAATAAAAACTTGCACTTTGAGAATTTATCATGAAGCTGATGATATCTCAAAGTCCGAAGCACAATCCTTTGGTGTCGAATATGCTCATCCATGCTCCGCGAGTATACTAATATATCATCGATGAATATAATCGCAAAGGATTCAAAATACAACCTAAGTACTTAGGTCATCAAGTCCATGAAGACAACAGAGGCATTAATAAGCCCAAAAGACACCACTAGAAACTTATAGTGGCCATAGTAGGTTTGAAAGGCAGTTTTGGGAACATCAATTACCCTAATCCTCAACTGGTGGTAATTGGATCTCAGGTCAATTATAGAAAACACAACAACACCATAAAGCTGGTCAAATAAATCATCAATACAAGGAATGGGGTAACAATTCTTCACCATCACCTTATTAAGCTGCCTATAGCCTATGCACATTCGTAAGGTCCCGTCCTTCTTCTTAGTGAACAGGATAAGAGCAAGATGTGCTATTAAAATACAACACTTTTGATATTTAAAACTTAGAATTTTGTGTGTTCTCAATGCAATGATAGTAGGTTTGATGTGTTTTTGTGTTTGTTTTGCAGGATTTCAGGGCTGGCATTTGTTTTGGAAAAAATATGCAGAAGTGGCTGATTTTGAGGATCCACGAGACCCTTTACAGGCCATAGAGTATTCTATGGACCGTGAAGAAGATCTTGTGTACAATTCTAGTGAAGGGTGGATTTCTGAAGTTTATATGTAGAGAAGTTGTGGAACACTTTATGAGTCATAAATCAAGTCTCATACCCTGAGGATCAAAGAAGAAGGACTTTCTGAAGTTTCATCAGACAAAACCCCCTATGGACCATAGAACATTTTATGGGCTATAGAGGGGGTGCCATAGAAGCCAAGTCCAAAATTGATGCAACAATGTATGAAAGCCCGAGTGCGAGCCGTAAATCAATATACACCCGCAGAGTACCTTGTGAAGCCTACCGACCCAATTATCCTATTTTGTCTTGGATCTGTATTTTAAATATTATAAATAGGTTTTTAGCTTATTTTTCTCAGGGAGTTAGTATGAAAAAAGCAAGATACACTAGAGAAAAACATTAGAGAGTTTGAGAAACACTTGTAAACTTTAATTTCATCTTCTAATTACAATCTTCTGATTCTCATTGAAGCTTGGATTTTCTTGTACTTAATTCGATTGTGTATGTGCTCTATTATATTATTCAAATTCATAAGCCTTGCATCGTCACAAACCATGAGTAGTTAAATCCACAACTAGGATTGTGAGAACCATAAAGAACTAATAACGTAAAACTGAATAATTTGCAATTCTGTAAAAGTGTGCATGTATGTATTAATTAATTTTTTCGTTTTGCATGTTTTCTAATGGTGGCCAACATTAGAACCCGCCTAGTGTTACTGATTGGACCAAGGTAGTAATGAATAGAAAAAGAGATTTATTAATAGGATTCGATTGATATTACTCTTCTAATCAATCGAACTGGGCCAAGGGGAGGTTGTATTGGGACAATAGGTAAGGGTTAGTAATATGACACTGCGGGGATGGACCAAGTCACGTAGTGAAATTCGCCTCTTGCCTGGGTGAAAGGGTTTTGTGAACTTTACTTAACTCTCCAATGTTTTTCTTTTCTGAAATTAATTCCACCCTTCACTGGAATTGTACACGAAACCTTCTTTACGGCCCGTAGAATACTCTAAGGCCCGTAAAAGGTCTCATGGATCCTTAAAATCAGCAACTTTTGCATATTTTGCCCAAAATCAATACCAACCCTGAAATATTACAAAACAAACACAAAAACACATTAAACCTACTAACATCACATTGAGAATACACAAAATTCTAAGTTTTAAGTATAAAAAATGTTGTATTTTGATAGCACATCAATACCTCAACTTAAAATTATTTCTTGTCCTCAAGTGACCGACTCAATCTATATAAGTAGCATAATAACATATAGACCTCAATTTAATGGCATACATCTCATCACTCTTAAGCACAGACACCCATGCTACTTTTCAAAATACAATCAGATAACTATCCAACAAACCAACACAGATCAATGTATGTGACAATGCAACTATGAAAGTGAGGTACTATCAACAAGCCACAACTACTAAATAAGTCTAATATCAACAATGCAATGCAAGTGACCTCACACAAAGAAGTCCCATATTGCACCACAATGATGTTTTCATATAGAATCTTGGGACTATGCAAAATCGCTCACTCTTACAAAAGATATTCATGTATCATGCCCAATACCATATGTTTGCCCCTATACTCATGACTAAGACCTTTGACTACTTAGATTAGGATCACTTTAGGACTTTACAAGTTTGTAACATAGGCTTAGGGGCTTTGGTATGATGCTTTGGGAACATAGTGACTAAAGGCCCTCCTTGACACTGCTTTTTTCTACACTTTTGCCCTACCAACACAATTACTTTTGTTCTTTCTCCCTTTCTCCTATTTTAAGCTTTTTCAGGAGTTTTATTTTCATTTTTCAGCTGTGTGCCTTGAATATACACTTTATTTTTCTTTTTAGCTCGTACTAAGGCATCACTCATTTTTTCTTGCACCCAGTACACATTTTTACTTCTTTTTTATGTATCACTAACTTTCCCCCTCATTTTGTGTTTTAGCCTTACACTAGCCACCCTCAACTAAGGGTTTTGGCCTACATTGAGGTGCACATTATCCAACCTCTGAACAAGGTCCACTTTTGGTAGCCACTCTCAACTTAAGCTTTTTGCTTTAGTCAAGGTGCACAATGTTCAAGAAAGGACCAGGGCCAATTTTAGGATTTTACAACTAATAAGGCTAGGTCATTTTGGTCTTTCCTGAGTATTCAGCTACACCTCTATTACAAGATACTTTGTTGGGAGTGTTGGATGTACTCCAGGACATAGCATAGACAAGTAGTACCACAGGTACACTGGGAGGTTCACAGGCCCAAACAGAGGGATAAGTTCCTATTGAGGGTCCAACTATTCATGCTCAAGTGGGCAACCTACCACTAGTTCCTCCATTAGTTTAGATTATTCCTGAGTTAGTACTTGTAACTGATGATCAGTGGAGCTACGAACGGTTTTAGAAGATGAAACTACCCCAATTTTAGGTTGTAAAGGTGAGAATGCTTATGAGTTCTTGACTTTGTGCCATGAGATATTGGAGGCCGTTGGCCTAGTTGATCCTTAAGGTGTTAGGTTTATAATGTGCTACCAAAATACAATACTTTTGATACTTAAAACTTGGAATTTTCTGTGTTCTTAATGCGATGTTTGTTGATTTTATGTGTTTTTCTATTTATATTTGCAGGATTACAGGTTGGCATTGATTTTGGGGAAAGTTACAGAAGTTGCTGATTTTTACTATTATACGAGACCCTTTACTAGCCGTAGGATGGTTTTGTGAACAATTCCAGTGAGGGGCTTTTTCTGAAGTTTATTCTACAAACATGCAGATGAGCCGTAGAAGGTTTTACGAGTAGTAGAAGTTTTACGAGTCAGAGAAGATGGTTCATGCCCTGAGGATTAGAGACTTGGACTTCAAGAAATTTTATCAGACAAAACCCCCTTTACAGGTCGTAAATCACTTTACGAGTCATAGAAGGATGTCATAGAGTTGAAGTCCAAATTTCTAGCAGCTGAGTACGAGGCCCCAATTATGGGCCATGGAATGCAATACTACTCGTAAAACACCTTTTGTATGACATGCCGACCAGTTCTCCTTTTTGTTTAGGACTGGAATTTTAATTATTATAAATAGGTTTTTAGGTTATTTTTCGAGAGTTTTCGCCTAGTACTCAGAGAACTCAATATTTAGAGAGAGAAAATTGTAAGATCATATTGAAGAGTCTTTGAGAACACTTGTGTTTGAATTTCATCTTTAAGCTTGTGATTATTATTAAAGTTGGATTTTGCTTGTTCTTAATTCTATTATGTAAGTGTTCAATTATGTCTTCTCAATCCATAATTCTTACATTTACACATAACATGAGTAGCTAAATCCACAACTAGGGTTGTGGGCACCATGAAGAACTAGCAAAGTAAAATCGGATAATTCATGATTCTTGTTAAGTATATATGCATGTATTAATTAACTCTCTTTGTTTTGTATATTTTTTAATGGTGACTAACATTAGAACCCGCCTAGTATTACTGACTAGACCAAGGTAGTAACAAATAGGAAAAGAGATTAAATAACAAGATTCGATTAATGTGTTCTCATCTAATCAACCAAACTGGGCCAAGGGGAGGTTGTACTGGGACCAATAGGTAAGGGTTAGTAATGCACACTACAAATATGGGCCAAGTCGCATGGTGAAATTCACTTCTCGCCTTTGACCAGATGGCTTGGTGAATATAACTTACCATCCTGCATGTTATACACTAGACAAGAATTAGGTTATCTAGTGATACTAAGTTGGGAATCATGGGGAACACAATACTCTAGTTTCTCTCCATATTGACTTCTCTCTTGTGATAGTTAGTTTAGTTATATTTCTCATTGATTATAACAAACCCCCTCCCTTTGGGGAAGTAAGTTGATTAATTATTCAGATTGCAAATTGGTGAATTCTCTTAAGTCTACATATTCCTTGTGGGTTTGATCCTAACCTTTGTTAGGTTCTATTTGTTGACAGTGACCGCTTTATCCTCTAAAAAGGAGGTGTAACTTGGGTGACATTAAGATTTTGGCGCTGTTGTTGCAAAATGTAGCTAGACTTAGTAAATTCATTAGTAATTCAAGTGTTAATCCTTAGTTCCCTTATTTTACTTTTGTTTGTTATTTTTTTAGGATCTAAGTGTAGTTATGCCCAATACTCGGAGTCAAGGCAATCCCTTAACTTTGTTTGACCTAGAGATCCATAGAACATTGAAAAGGATGACCTAAGACAATGCAATCATATGGCCAATGCAACTCTGAACAGGAATAACAATGAGGATGCTGAGAATAGGAACCTAACTCCTCTGGAGGATATTGCTCCACAACCTCAGGACTTCATTGCCAATGCTTACCAGTGGAATCAGTATAGGCTGAATCCTATTGCTATAGAGGTGACTAAAGCTATTGTGTTACCACCACTACCAGCAGACACAAAGTTCACAGTTTCGAGTGGGTTACTTTAGATGTTGTAGAACAGTGGACTATTTGTAGGCTTACCATTGGAGGATCCTCATAGCCACCTACACAATGTGGCGTTCATCTGTAAGACTGTGATGGGAACATAGAATCTATCTATGGATGTTGTGGGATTTCATGTCTTCCCATTGTCTCTTATAGGCAATGCAACATTATGGCTATCTGAGCTCCCGCAGAGTTCGATCACCAATTGGGCAAACTTGCAGAAGGCCTTTTTGGAGAGGTACTTCCCTAGATCCAAGAAGCTCAAGTTGAAGGACCAGATCAACAACTTCGAGCAACTTCCTGGTGATTCAATAAGTACTACTTCAGAGTGATTCACCAAATGTCTGAGGAGCGTCCCTGACCAAAAGATAGTTGAGGATACTTTGGTAGAGATCTTCTAACATGACATTGATAAGAACAGTCAGGTTTATGCTGACATTATCATGGGGGGCATGTTTTTGGGTCAACTATTTTTAAGGAACACAGAGCGAATGGAAAGAGTGGTTTAGACTAATCGTGCATAGGGGCAGTGAAACAGAACATCCACTAAGAGTTTATGTGCTATCAGTATGGGTCTGGATCAAGCCAGAATTAATGAAGAAATCATGCAGCATCTTGTTCAGATTCACACAGACATGGTGGTGATAATGAACCAGAACCAAGAGAGAGTGAATATAGTGGTTCATCAACCTCCAAGTGCACCTATATCTGATGAGCTATACTATGATGAGGATGTATATTTTGTTGCTGATCAGACATGGGGTTTCCGGACCAATGCCCAAGGGTCCAATAAGGACTACTGGCGCTAAGTTCAAGGAAACCAAGGTTGAAACTTTAATAGAGATGGAGCTTACAGGGACAACAGTGGAGGTTACTATGATAGGAATAGGGGTCCAGAGAGAGATGTAGATTGAGGTCACAGAGAAGGCTTCAGAAACGGTCCTTATATGCCACCACGCAACCATGACATATGTACAAGTAGCTCTAAAATTGAGGAGATGTTTGATCGCTTATGGAACAAAGCTGAGACACATGATAATACTCTAACGGGCATGAAATAAAAATTTTCAAGTATTAATTAGAAAATAGAGTCTCACTCTATGGCTATCAAATAACTAGAACAACAGTTTAGTCAAGTGTTGACTCAACTTAATCAGCATTAGAAGGGTATACTGCCTTGCAACACAGTACAAAATATTAAAAATGATGAGCAATGTATGGCGGTTACTACTCGTGGTGGCAAGAGCACCATTGATTCTCCCATGCCGATTGATGAAGAAGATGTTCGAAAGGAGACAGTTGCAACCAAGGATGCGGATGAAGGAGATAATCGTGGTAAGGATGGGGTGAGTGAAGCTGTTGATGTGCCACAGAGGTTGAAGCCCATTCCAAGGCCTCCTCCTCCCTTCCCTCAAAAAATGAAAAAGAGGAGGAGGAAGGCAAGTTGAAGTACTTTCTCTCCATGCTAAAACAACTCTCCATCAACATCTCTCTCATTGAGGCATTGGAGAAGATGCCAGGGTATGCTAAGTACATGAAGGACTTGGTAACTAAAAAATGCACTGTGAGTCAGGCGCTCTACAAAGAGCTTCAATATTACAGTGATATTGCTACAAGGTCTTTGGTTCAAAAGTGAGAAGATCCAAGTGCTTTCACCATACCCTGCACCATCGGAGATGTGGAGTTTGCAAGGGTACTATGTGATCTAGGTGCCAGCATTTATCTGATGCCCCTTATGGTCTACAAAAAGCTTAGATTAGGAGCCCCTACTCCAATTAGCATGCAGCTGGTGATGGCTGATCGCACGATGAAGAAGCCAGTGGGGATACTATACGATGTGCTAGTCAAAGTTGAAAATTCCATATTCCCTACAGACTTTTGATCCTAGATTGTGATGTTGACTTCAACTAGCCAATCATCTTGTCATGACCTAAGCCTAGGGCCTAGATGTAACATGACAAATAAGGAACCCGAAGGAACTCCAAACAAGCCTCTTAACTTGTCATTACACATCCTTGGTCATAGAAGCATATAAAAGACATGTTGAATAGAATGGGGTATTAGGGCTAAGGGAAAGGTTTGCAACACATCAATATCAAAGACAAGGAATCATAGTTCATATCATAAATACATAGCTTGTCCAACAAACACTTCTACATACATAAATAGAGCGGGGGCCAAGACAAAATAACCGACCTTACCCTCCTAGTCAAATAGATCATAAGATAGTGTCTCAATACATAGATAAGAGGAAAAATATAAATCAAAGTCACCGAAATAGAGGACTCACAAACAAGCGTGGAATAGCACCGTCTAACCACGTGGAGGAGGAGGATGATCCACTTAGGCATCGGTTCCTACATGGTGATATCATGTAGGCAAGAATATGTGTTAGTAAATTTAAATGTACTAAGTATGTGGGATGCAATGCAACAAAAGATAAGCTTCATGATCAACATGCATAATAATAGACAATAGGCATAATATAGCAAGATGACATGTATGATCAATGCATAAGTAAAACATGCTTAAGTAACCCATGCTC
>DF365484.1:11159-23243 GCA_000787875.1 Solanum virginianum
ATAATAGACAATAGGCATAATATAGCAAGATGACATGTATGATCAATGCATAAGTAAAATGTGCTTAAGTAATCCATGCTCATATAGAATATGAACCCTCATCTCGGTTGATGGATGAGTATGAACCCTCATCTCGGTTGGTGATAATGCCGTCCCATTACCTAGGTGGATGAGTTCAAACCCCCATCTTGGTTGATAAGTATAAACCCCCATCTTGGTTAGTGATGATGCCGCCCCATCACCAGGTGGAGAAGTATGAACCCTTCCCTTGGTTACTCGGGCTCTTGTCCCCCCGGATCGGGCATGGTCTAATATAACACTTTATATAGAGTTCATCATATGCATAATCTTATTTCATCATCATATACTCAATTATACCATATACATAAGCTTTTTGCATCACCATAATATCATTTATATCATATCTTGTGCTTTGGGCCTTCATTTCCTTAAGAAACCATAATTGGACATTTCATTAAATACCTTGGGGGTGTGTAATGGGGGTAAAAGATGAAATCATGTAGGAAAATCTGTAGTAAAACCATCAATCAAAACCTTGCAACACTCCCAAGACATTCACATCAAAACCTTACATCAAATCCAACATTAGATCCAAGATTTAGAGCTCAAAACATGCTAAAAACTTGAAGAGAATCCTTAAATCTGGATAAGGGTTTTGGGTATTGATTTTGGGAGTGAAAATATGGCTAATGTTTTGGGGAGTATTGGGAAATATTTAGGATGATATAAGGGTAAAATTTGACTAAGTATAGATAAAAATACATTTGGGAAGCTTTGGCCCAACACTTAGAATATTTTGGGCCGCACTTGAAAAACATTGCCAGGCAAATACACATCTTCACATCGTGGAGAGGGCACAGAGAAGATTTTGTACTGAAGTGTGCCCAAGGCGCATTGCGGAGGCATCGCAGAAAGGTCTGTGAAATTCATCACTTAAAAATTTACAATTGCTATTCTTTCATTCTTAAATCAAGGTTAGACCCTTTTTCACCTAATTTTGACCCTCAGATCACAAATATGAAGTTGGATTTTCGAAATAATGAACTAATTTTTAGATATATGGATATTAAAATTATGGGCATTCCGAGGCACATTTTTGGGCACTTTTTGGGATCGTTACGATATCTCCCCCTTGGGAACATTATTCAAGAAATACACTTATGGGATATTTCGATGCATATGAGGGGTGTTACGATATCTCCCCCTTGGGAACATTCGTCCCTGAATGTAAAAGAGACGTACAAGACAAGAGTGATTATGAGCAAATCAGCCCTAACACGAATGCAACTTAATATGTAAAACACCATTTTCAAATTCTCAACATAAGTGTAAAATCATCATGAGTTTACCAACTTAAACATGAATGCATATGAATGACATAAGGGCTGAAATGTAAGACTTGAAATCACATAAGGGACTTAGGATTAGTACCTTAGCTTAAGTGGAGTGGAAAAGGTAAGGATACCGCTTTTGCATATCTGCCTCGGCCTCCCAAGTAGCACTTTCGACTTGTTAGTTCCTCCAAAGGACCTTAACGGATGCCACTTCTTTGTTCCTAAATCTCTTTACTTGCCTATCCAAGATCTGAACCAGAACCTCCTCATATGTCAAGTTATCCTCAACAACACCCATAACATCAAGAGGTACAATGGCATTAGAATTGCCAACACACTTTCTCAACATAGAAACATGGAACACCGGATGGACCAAATTCATTTTGCTAGGCAACTTCAACTTATAAGCTACCTTGCCAACCCTCTCTATCACCTCATAAGAGCCAACATACCTTGGTCTCAACTTTCCCTTTTTACCAAAACAGACCATACCTTTCATTGGAGAAACTTTCAAATAGAGCTTATCACCCACTTGGAATTTTAGATCTTTCCTTCTTACATTGGCATAGAGTTTTTGATGACTTTGGACTATCCTCAACCTTTCCCTAATCATCTTAACCTTCTCAAGAGCCTCCATAACTAGATATATCCCCAATAAATCCAGAATATGAACCCTCATCTCGGTTGATGGATGAGTATGAACCCTCATCTCGGTTGGTGATAATGCCGTCCAGATATATCCCCAATAAATCCACATCTCTAACCTCAAACCAACCTATTGGTAATCTACAACATCTCCCATAAAGAGCCTCAAATGGAGCCATACCGATACTAGAGTGATCACTATTGTTGTAGGCAAACTCAATCAATGGGAGATGGTCATCCCAACTACCTTTAAAATCCAATACGCATGCCCTAAGAATATCCTTAAGAGTTTGGTGATCACTATTGTTGTAGGCAAACTCAATCAATGGGAGATGGTCATCCCAACTACCTTTAAGCTCCAAGACACAAGCCCTAAGCATATCCTCAAGGGTTTGAATTGTCCTTTCGGCTTAGCCATCCATCTGAGAGTGGAAGGCCGTACTAAGATGAACTTTTGTATCGAGACCCCTTTGAAAAGATCTCCAAAAGTGTGAAGTAAATTATACACTCCGATCTGGTATGATTGATAAAGGAACCCCATGTAACTTCACTAACTCATGGATGTACAACCTTGCATACTCTTCAGCCTTATATGTAGTCTTGACCGGTAGAAAGTAAGCCGATTTCATCACCCTATCAACCACCACCCATATGTAATCAAAACCTTTCCTAGTTTTGGGCACCCCAACCAAAAAATCCATGTTAATCACCTCCCACTTCCAAGTGGGAATCTCTATGTCTTGGGTTAGGCCACCCAACCTTTGATGTTCGGCTTTGACTTGTTGACAACTATGGGAACCAAAAATGAATTTGGCAATGTCCTTCTTCATGCCTCCCCACCAATACACACCCCTCAGTCTCTATACATTTTGGTAGAACCGGAGTGGATAGAATAAGAGGAGTTATGGGCTTCATCAATAATTATCTCCCTCAAACCATTAACACATGGTATACACAACCTACCTTGGTATATAAAGGCCCCATCTCCCCCTTGTGACAAAACCTCTATTTTTCCCTCTTTCACCAAGGCCTTTAATTCAAGCAAGGAGAAGCCTAGATCTTGTTTTGCTATTACCTCATCAACCAAAGAAGATTTAGAACCATCAACCACAACAACACCATTACCCACATCTTCCAACCTCACCCCCAATCTAGCCAACCTATGCACCTCCCTAGCCATCTCCCTTTCAGTACCATCCACATGAGCTAGGCTACCCATGGACACTCGACTCAAAGCATCTGCCACAATATTTGCCTTACCCCCATGGTAATGCACACTCATGTCATAGTCCTTAAGGAGTTCTAGCCACCTTCTTTGTCTCAAGTTAAGGTCTTTTTGTGTGAAGACATATAAGAGGCTCTTATGATCGATGAAGATATCAACATTCAATCCATACAAATAATGTCGCCAAATCTTTAATGCAAACACCATGACAACTAATTCAAGATCATAGGTTGGGTAGTTCTTTTCATGCACCTTGAGTTGTCTAGAAGCATAGGCTATGATCTTACCATTTTGTATTAGAACACAACCCAAACCAACTCTAGATACATCACAATACACAACAAAACCCTCAAGCCCATTAGATAATGACAATATAGGGGCGGACACAAGTCTATCTTTCAATGTTTGGAAACTTTTCTCACATTCATCGGTCCACACAAACTTCACTTTCTTTTGAGTCAATTTTATCATAGGAGAAGCAATAGAGGAAAATGCATTCACAAACCTTCTATAGTAACCCGCAAATTCCAAGAAACTCCTAATGTCCGATGGGGTCAATGGTCTAGGCCAATTTCTAATCATGTTGATTTTCTTAAGATCCACTTTTATACCATCGCCCGATACTACATTACCCAAGAATGCAACCTCATTCAACCAAAATTCACACTTGTCATACTTAGCATACAATCTCTCCTCCCTCAATCTTTATAACACAACCCTCAAATGGCCCATATTCTCTTCCCTACTATGTGAATAGATCAAAATATCATCAATGAAAACCACCACAAAAGAATCAAGGTAGGCTTTAAAGACCCTATTCATAGGATCCATGAAGATAGCCGGTGCATTGGTTAACCCAAAAGACATAACCACAAATTCGTAATGCCCATACCTAGTCTAGAAAGCCATCAGGGCTTAAAGACGCTATTCATTAGGTCCATAAAGATGGCTGGTGTATTAGTCAATCCAAAGGACGTCACCACAAATTCATAATGCTCATATCTAGTTCGGAAGGTCGTCTTAGGAATATTGCACTCTCTCACCTTCACTTGATGGTGCCTGAACCGAAGATCAATCTTAGAGAAAAAAGTTAGCCCCTTACAATTGATCAAATAAATTATCAATTTTTGAAGGGGATATCTATTCTTTATAGTGACCCTATTGAGTTGTCGGTAGTCAATAGACATTCTAAGTGACCCATCTTTCTTCTTTACAAATAACACCGGTGCACCCCAAGGTGATTGACTAGGTCTAATGACTCCCTTTTCCAATAAATCTTTGAATTGTTCCTTTAACTCCTTTAATTCCACCGGGCCCATAAGGTAAGGGAGAATGGAGATAGGTTGAGTATCGGGAAAGAAATCTATGCCAAAATCTATCTCCCTTTTGGGAGGGACACCGAGAAGGTCATTTGGAAAGATATCAAGAAACTCATTTACAATCGAGACCGACTCAATGGAAGGGACTTTGGACTCCACATCTTTGACCCTCACAAGACTAATAGAAACATAGTAGGAATGCAACCAATCCATCCCAAGAATAACATCAAAATCAACCATATCTAATTCAACAAGATCACAAGGTAAGATTTTATGCAAGACGCAAACTGGACAATTTCTATTCACCCTCCTAGCAACAATAGATGCACTAATAGGAGTAGACACCTCATATGACTCATGCAACAACTCTGACTCCGACAATTTCTATACACCCTCCTAGCAACAATAGATGTACTAGTAGAAGTAGACACTTCATATGACTCATGCAACAACTCCGACTCAACATGGAACTTCTTAGTAACAAAGGGGGTAACAAAGAAAAGGGTGGCACCCAGATCAATCAAAGTATATACATCAAGATAAAAGATTTTCAACATACCGATAACAACATTAGGGACCCCACTAACCCCTTACCTCCCATGTAGAGCATAAAACTGGTTGTGCCTTGGGGCACAACCTTGAGGACCACCTCTACCTAATGGGATTGTATTTGCACCCCGAATCTTGCCACAGTTTCTTAGACAATTTACTTTCTTGTGACCAAGCTCTCCACAACCATAACATGCACTAGTACCCTTCAAACACGGGCTAATATGACTCTTACCACATCTAGGACATACATCAGTAGGAGCTACCCCACCATTACCTTGAGGTCTAGGGAAGTCATTGGCAAACTCATTTGTAGCATGAGGAGTGCTTTGGGAAGTCTAGCACCCTTGTGGAACTTGCCCTCAAAATGGGCCCTCTTGGCCTTATGACCCATTTTTTTCTCAATTTCTCTTCTTGCATTTGCTCGACATATGTTATCAACCAAGATAAGCCCATGTCACCAATAAGCAAGGTGGACCGACATTCTTCACTTACCAAGTCAGAAATCCCATAACAAACTTATTCATCATTGACCTAGAGTCGGCCACCAACTGAGGAGTATACTTTGAAAGTTGATTAAATCTGAGGGCATATTCCCTCACACTCATAGCACCTTGTTTCAAGTTCATAAACTAAACCAACTTTGCTTCCCTAAGCTTAAAAAGGAAGAATCGATTAAAGAAGGCTAATTTGAATTCCTCCCAAAGCATCACATAGCCATTACCCTTCTCACCCTTTCATTGATCAAACCAAATTTGGGCCACCCCTTTGAGCTGGTATGCCGCCAACTCTGCCTTCTCATTTGGCCCAACACCCATGATAGACAAGATTTTTTAGACCTTATCAATAAACTCTTGTGGATCTTCATCCACCTTTGACCCGTGGAAAACTAGAGGATTCATCCTCATGAAGTCTCTTACCCTAGCTCCTGGGGTATTAACATGATGGGCTCGGGCCCCTTGTTGGACTTGGTTGGCCACCACTTGGGCAAGCATAGTAAGAGCATCTCGGAGCTCACCATTGGTAGGTTGCTTCTCGGGAGTTTGGGCATCTAATCATGTTGATTTTCTTAAGATCCACTTTTATACCATCGCCCGATACTACATTACCTCTCGGGAGTTTGGGCATATCTTCCTTTAGTATTTGGCAGGATCTAGCATAGCAAAGAGTTATCGTCAGGGGGAAAAATATATCACAACTTTATAGCATGACTTAGAATATGAAGAAGGGAAATATCAAAATGCCTCATAGCCTCCTATTCATAGTTATTATAGGACTCTAATTGATGCGGTGTGTTGGACTCCAAGGATTTAACAACCTAGTGCTCTAATACCAAATTTGTCATGATCCAAGCCTAGGGTCTAGACTTGACAAGGCGAATGGGGAACCCAAAGAAACCCCAAACAAGCCTCTTAACTTGTCATTATACATCCTTGGTCACGAAAGCATATAAAAGACATGTAGAATAGAATAGAGCATTAGGGGTAAGGGAAAGCTTTGCAACACATCAACATCAAAGACAAGGAATCATAGTTCATATCATAATGGATACAATGCAACAAGAGATAAGCTTCATAATCGACATGCATAACAATAGACAATAGACATAATATAGCAAGATGACATATATGATCAATGAATAAGTAAAATGTGCTTAAGTAATCCATGCTTATATAGAATATCATATATGTGAAAGAGACCAAGCAAGATTTCCAAGGTATGAACTTCTTGGAATTAGTGATGATGCTACCCCATCATTTAGGTGGGTGAGTACAAACCCTCATTTCAGTTAGTGATAATGCCGCCCCATTACCTAGGTGGATGAGTACGAACCCCTATCTCAGTTGATGAGTATAAACCCCCATCTTGGTTAGTGATGATACCGCCCCATCACCAGGTAGAGAAGTACGAACCCTTCCCTTGATTACCCGGGCTCTTGTCCCCCGGATCAGGCATGGTCTAATGCAATACTTTATATAGAGTTCATCATTTGTATAATTTTATTTCATCATCATATAGTCAATTATACCATATACATAAGCTTTTTTTATTACCATAACATCATTCATATCATATCTTATGCTTTGGGCCTTCATTTTCTCAAGAAACCATAATCGGACATTTCATCAAACACCTTGGGGGTATGTAATGGGGGTAAAAGACTATACAATTTAGAGATGAAATCATGCAGGAAAATCTATAGTAAAACCATCAATCAACACCTTGCAACTCCCCCAAGACATTCACATCAAGAAGTTTTTGGTAAAGGTTGACAATGGAGACTTGAAGCTAGAAGAGAATCCTTAAATCTGGATGAGGGTTTTGGTCTTGATTTTGAGAGTAAATATATGGCTAAGTGTTTTGGGGAGTATTGGGAAATTTTTAGGATGATATAAGGGTGAAACTTGACTAAGAATAGATAAAAAACATTTGGGAAACTTGGGCCTAATACTTAGAATATTTTGGCCCGCACTTGAAAAACACTACCAGGCAAATACACTCTCCGCATCACAGAGAGGGTGCAGAGAAGATTTTGTACTGAAGCACGCATAAGGTGCATCGCGGAGGTATCGCGGAAAGGTCTCTGGAATTCGTCACTTAAAAATTTATAATTGCTATTTTTTTGCTCTTAAATAGAGGTTAGACCATTTTTCACCTAATTTTGACCCACTGATCACAAATATGAAGTCATATTTTTGAAATATTGAATGAATTTTTAGATATATGGAAATTAAAATTTTGAGTATTCTCAGGCATGTTTTTGGGCACTTTTTAGGGTCTTTACATATCATGGGAAGACCATTCCTAGCCACTGGGTAGCACTAGTAGATATGGAAGCCGGTCAACTCAAGCTTAGATTGAATGATGAAGAAGTCATCTTCAATATCTGTCAATCCATGAAGCATCCAGATTATTTGAAGAGTGAAGAATGGATAATTGGTGAAGTCTGAGTACCCAATTTGTCCAAGTCATGTCGCAATAATAAATCAGGCTCTACTTGGCAGGCAACCCAAGGTTTTTGATGTAATAGTGTAGTTATAGGGTTATTTCTAGTTTTTGGATTCATAGGTAGTTTGTTTTCCTGTATTTTGATTGTAATATTGGAAATTGGGCTAGTTATATATAGGGTAACAGTGTATTCTATGAGGAGTATGCAGGTACAGGACTAAGTCAGTCATTTTGGCTGAAAAGAGCATCAAGATGTGTCGCTACAATTGGATATATGGGTCGTAAAACACTTTACGACCCGTACCCCATCTCATAGAGATTTTTAGTGAGCAAAAAATTTATGCACTCCAGTCCACGAGCATGATTTACGATTCGTAAACTAAACTATGGGTCATAAATGGGGCTCTTGGACCTCAGGTAAGTTTTTAAAAAATTTTGCTAAGTGTTGAGGTCTCTACGACCAACTCTACGAGCCATAAATCACTTTACAACTCGTAGACTAGTCCATGAAACCTAATCCTGAAATCTAGGGATTGAATGTTCTATGAAATCCTAGTTTATGAGCCACAAAACACTCTACAGCCTGTAATCGGGGTTTTGTAGAGTCCAGGCCCAACAACTTTTCAATTGACCTGGTCAAGGTATAAATAATGGAGCCAAATTATATTGACCCCATTGTTGACCTAAATTACAAAACTAACCCAATGAAATCCCCCCTTCCTTGTGAAACCAAACACTGATGATCACCGTACACCTATTGTTTGGAAAGCTTCTAGTTGTCTAGGGTTTCATGCCTAGTCACCTCCTTCATCTTCTTTAATTTAATCACAAATCTTGGAAAGTTTTTGGTTAAATGAAGACCCCTAATTTGCCTTATTTTGGATGATTGATTTGGAAATTATATGGGGAATGGTGTTTAGATATAAAATCCATGTTTGAATTTAATTTGCATTGGTTGAAATTAGGTTGCCCATGTTTGAATTATTGTCTAAGTCTGGAATTGAGAACTTTGGTACTGTGTGAATATTTTAGATAGTTGTTTGTGCCTTTTAAGTCATTCACCATGTGTGATTGCATGATTGTTTTTGTGAATTAGTGGGTGATGACATAGGTGTATGATCTTGTTGAAATCAATAATAAGTGGTCAGAATTGTAGGGTGAACATATTTGATCACTATGGATGGGGTGTATGTGTTTAGAACATATTGGGGGTAATGGTTGTGTTATGGAAATCATGTGAGTGCATGTGTTTTTGCTTCAATGCTGATAATTTATGTGTGAAAAAAGTCTTTTGGGGTCTGTGTGATGGGCTTAAAACCTCAAGTGATGGAGTTTTCTTGTCCACAAATAGCTTTTATAGCCCGTGCGTTGTTCTACGAGTCATAATTACCCCTAATACAAGATTACAGAAACTTGATGTTTTTTTAGTATGCATCATACAAGACCTTCTATGAGTTTTAGATCTCTTTACGGCTCAACGATAGGTCTCGTGGATCCCTGCTTAGAATTAGTTACTCATTGAAAATCTCTACAATCCAGTCTATGACTCATAAACCACTTTACAAGTCATACCTGGTCTCGTAGACTTTTCCAGTAACAAAACTTGTTTAAACCACTACTTTATGAAAGCTCTTTACGGCTTGTTATATCCACTCCAACCCGTAAAGGTGCTTTCGTAGAACCCTTCTGCAACTTAACTCAGATGATTTTTTGCATTCCAGTTTTGATTTGTGGGGCTAACCAGGGTGTATATGTGTTTATGTTTCAGGTACTATGGCCCCAAAAGCCAAACGCGATGGGATCCTAGCCCTACAAAAGAGGCTCAGAGATGAGCCTTTGGATGAAGAGCAAGCCACTACATTGAGTGGCTCACTAGAGGTGTTGGATGTTAGCCCGAACCCAGAGGCGGCTAAACCACGGACCAAAACTGTTGCTAAAGCTAGGAAGACTCAGGCTATTATTGCTCGCACTCACCAGTCAGAGGAGGGAGGTAGCCACGAGAGAGGTTTACCATAGACGACTCCATCCAGAGAGGATCCAACTCTGAGGATGGGTCAAAAATAGAGTCCTCCATCGCACCTCGATCATCACCATCTGTATCGAGTGCCTTTACCAGCCAGTGGTGCATCACAGCCAATAGAGCGGGGCAAGCCAGCCCGCTCTATCTATGAGGAGCCCCTAGTCATCTTAGACAGACTCAGTAATGTCCCCGGTCTACAGGACACAATGACTCGGTATGGGCTTCAGTAGCTCACACATGCACTTGGACGATACTCTCCGACCATAGTAAGGGAGTTTTATGCCTCATATGCAGCCACTATCTAGATCACCCTTCCCAAGGAGAAGAAGCCCCTCACTAAGCCCAGACTAACTGAGATGAGAGTGAGGGCGGGCAGGTGGATATATCGAAGACCACCATCTGCCAAATACTATTTGGTCCTGAGTTTCTTGCCCCCAAATCTACCGCAGAGTTTGACTATATGGTGGGGTAAATGAGGGACCTACTTTTGATAAAAGATCCAGAAGATGAGCCATTTTGATGAGATGGGTGACTGGGTATATTGCTGAGTAGGGTCCGAAACTTCCATGAGTCGCCATTAACTCGGAGCCTTTCATAAAGGCTTTACTCAGTTTCCCCACTATGTTTTGGTGGGCAATTATTCGTTCATGCATTCGGCCGACACTTGCTGATAACATACTAATGCCAAAATGTACAGTTTTGGTTGCCAGTACCTTAGCTGGCTATGATATTGACTGAGTCCGCCTCATCGCTGAGCAGAGTCATGAGGTCACACTGAAGAGGTCTATCTCCATCCCATACCTGTGCTTGATCTACAAGCTCTATCTAGAGTTGAGGGTAGAGATATTACACCTGCTGGACCAATTGATTAAGGCCCAGCGTACACTGGATCCCATCCTAATTAAGGCTAAAGAGAACCAGATGGTACTTTGGCGAGCACAACCTCCACCTATGCCTGAGATGTTCGCTCCAGTGCCACCACCTGAGGGTTCACAGATTGCTATTACTACTGCTGCTACTAAGGAGAGGCTCTCGCAGCCCGAGGCAATTGAGGAAAGGGGGCCCACTACTATTGTTCATGCACCACAAGCCATGACTTCATAGGCTACTACTGCTGGCACGATCTACGTGTC
Source organism: Solanum virginianum (assembly GCA_000787875.1). Taxonomy (NCBI): domain Eukaryota; kingdom Viridiplantae; phylum Streptophyta; class Magnoliopsida; order Solanales; family Solanaceae; genus Solanum; species Solanum virginianum. Next base: position 22,355 of record DF365484.1, read on the forward strand.
CACCGCATCTATATATGCCTTGGCGCAGAGGTTATCACTTGCTGAGTTGCAGTTGACTTAGCTTGTTCATCAGATCTGGCCAAGGGTCTACCAGGCCATTTCAGATTCAGAGGGTCTGATGCAGGTATTCGTGGTCATTCCTATTCAGGATCATATCTGTACTATGTATGCTGCATTGGCACCTTCAATGAGAGGGTACAATGGAGGTTGGGCGAGGTCCAGCCTTTAGATTTATCAGCTATGCAGACGAAGATCCAGTATCTCTGAGCTGACATGACAGCAGCACTCACAGCACTAGTTGCACTACCAGCAATGTTAGAACCCGTATTATGGTAAGTTGGAACCATTGCGAACTTTGGGACCAATATTGTTATTTTTGAGAAATTTGACACTTAAGTGTAATATTAGAAAATTGAGAATTTAAGTTGGAATTTTTTTCAAATAAGTATGGGTGTAGAACTTATGGAATATCTACATGTACAAGTGTACTCTTGCAAGACCAAGCATTCCAAGTCTTTATATTAAATGCTTATATGTTGGAAAAATGCAATTCTAGAATGTTATGTGTGTAGCCTTGTGATTGGTCCAAGTTTCAATTGATGCAAGATTTTAACTCTTTTAAGTAGGCTTGGAATATTATATATACATACATATATGTTACAAGGAGGTCTTATGATATTATATATATGCTCATACATATGTTCAAGAGGGAAAGACATTTCCTTTCTCTTCTTCCATACTTAGAAAAAATGAGGGCAAGAGTGTACAGTAGCAACCCTCTCGGGTTGCTACAGTGACCACCAACAAAATTGTTGAATTTTGATCTTCCTTCAAATCTAAGGCTTCAAGCCTAGTATATTGGGTGGATAGCTCTGTCCTAGGTTCTTAA